>JADBJO010010243.1:32500-42500 GCA_016801955.1 Conus betulinus
ACTTAAGCGAAACTGGTTAGGATCATTATAGTAGTTTTGTGGTATATATGCATTCTGTATAAAAACAAGGGCAGCAAGTCTGACTGTGGTAACTACCGAGGCGTTTCCCTCCTCTCAGTCGCTGGGAAAATCCTTGCAAGAGTCATCTTAAACCGCCTGATCAGCGCTGTGTCACAACCGTCACTGCCAGAGTCACAGTCTGGCTTCAGACCAGGCCGCAGCACCATCGACATGGTCTTCTCGGTGAGACAGGTCCAAGAAAAGTGTATTGAGCAGCGGATGGACCTCTACGCTGTCTTCATCGACTTAACAAAAGCCTTCGACACAGTGAACAGGGAGGTGCTGTGAGTCATACTCTCCAAGCTGGCTGTCCGAGGAAAATTCACAAAAATCATCCGCCTATTCCACGACGACATGGTTGGCCTTGCGCTTGTTGGGGGTGACAGCTCTGCTCCCTTTGAAATCTCGAATGGCGTCAAGCAGCAGGCTGTGTTCTTGCTCCGGTCCTGTTCAACCTGTTCTTCACGTGCGTGCTGCACCATGCCCTCGGAGATCTCGACAGAGGCATCTACATCAAGTACAGGCTGGACGGCTCTCTGTTTGACCTTCGTCGGCTGAGCGCCAAGACCCGAACAGTCAAGAGACTTGTGACTGACGCACTGTTTGCCGATGACTGTGCCCTGATGGCACACACAGAAGCAGATCTCCAGTTCATTGTCAGCAAGTTTGCGGAAGCCTCTCGGCTTTTTGGCCTCACAATCAGCCTTGGAAAAACGGAAGTGCTCTACCAACCCTCCCCAGGCCTAACAGTGCAACCTCCCCCCACCATCACCATCGGAGGCACCACTCTGAAAACTGTCGAGCACTTCAAGTACCTCGGGAGCGTCATTTCCAGTGATGGCTCTCTTGACAGAGAAATCTCTGCCAGGATCAGCAAAGCCAGCCAAGCTCTTGGCCGCCTACGTACTCGTGTGATGACCCACAAAAGCATCAAGCTCGACACAAAGATCAAGGTCTACAAAGCTGTTGTTCTCTAGTCTCTAGTCTCCTCTATGGCTGTGAGTCCTGGACGCTGTACCGGAAACACACGAAACAGCTTTTAACGCTTCCACACGAGATCACTACGAGCGATTATGGGCATCAAGTGGCAAGACCGAGTGACCAACCTCGAAGTCCTGGACAGAGCCGGTCTGCTCAGCATCGAAGCCATGATAATGAAGGCCCAGCTTCGCTGGACTGGACATGTCATCCATATGGAGCCTCACAGACTGCCTCGGCAGTTGCTCTACGGAGAACTGAGGCAGGGCCAGAGACCCAGAGGCCACCCCAGAAAGCGCTTCAAAGACTGTGTAAAAGACAATCTGAAGCACAGCTATACGCCTGCAAAAGACCTAGAGGTTTGTGCCCAAGACAAAGCAGTATGGCGAAGTCTAACCAGGAAGGCCCAGGCAGAATTTGAAGACAACCGCCGCAACCACATGACTACTGCAAGAGAGAAAAACGCAAGGCCTCGGTGTCCCCCCCTTCCCACATTAGCCACATTCAATCGCCCCTACTGCCCACAGGTGTGTGCCTAGAGAATCAGTCTCTCCAGCCACACTCGTGCCCATGGGGAGAAGGTCATCTGCACAGTGACATTATCGAAATCGATAGTCTACCACGATTGCATTCTTAAATCACTTAACACAGGCCAACACAAAACTAAATGCAATTCATCTTCGTTTCCCTTTTTGGAAAAAGGAGGAACAACACAATTAATCTCAGTGTGTTTCCTGTAAGGATAGTGATGTACAGCAATTTCTGAAACGCCACATCTAAACCTTGTCATTATACATTTCAGATGTTTGTGTAAATCCATTTTCAAATATGAATTGACATCATATATGGTGCAAAATGTCCTATACATATACAATCTCTCACAATTTTTAATATGGAAATCCTAATCTTGCCATCGACATGAAATCAGTCTGTCTTAAATTCATGCAAAAAATATCTAACATTCTGAATTCCTTGGTTTGCCCATACATATCCAAAACCAAGCTGATACAACTTTCAACGAATGTTTGATACCCAGTTTCTTTTGTCTCGAGTATCTAAATCGAAGAACATTTTGTACGCCTTTTGTGGTAGTCTGTTATCATCCATTGTCGTTAATTTTAGCCAGTAACGGATACAACATATTGCACATTTTATAAAAATTGGATGTCTATCAGTTTCACCATATACGAAGTCATTGGACATCCGCATTTCAACTCCCAAAAACTCCTTTAAGGAAAATAAACGTACTGTTTCACATAGACGTGCTTCATCATCAAAACCGTAAAGTTCGGCGCCGTGCAGGGCTATTGGCTGAACTTGAAAAAGTTTCAAAAGTAGATTAAAACTTTTACTATTCAAAACACGAAATTTCTGCAAGATACACAACGCCCACATTTTTCGCTTTATTTGTTAGGTCATTACATGCTGAAGTGAAACTGAGTTTGGTAAAAAAAAAAAAAAAAAATCCCTAAGCATTTATATGCATTTACAACAGGCATTTCTGTATTATTATATGTCCATCCTTCTCTTGCTGATAAATGACCACCTTTTCTAAAGATAATTATGTTGCTTTTGTTCAAATTTACCTTCAGATCAAGATTACATGCATCTCTTTGCAGACTATTCAGCTGTGTCTGTAGACCCGTTACTGTTTCTGCTAATAACAGTAAGTCATCTGCTAGTGATAAAATGAACAATTCAAAATAATTAATTGATTGTGAGTAAAGCTGCATGCTTACTTTATCGAATAACCTCTAAAGCAAGTTCATCTATAAAAAAAAAAAAAAAAAAAAAAAAAAAGGATTGGGCTACACACATAGCCCTGTTTTTGTTTTCTTTGTTTGATTGTTTGTTTTTTAAACAAATTTTAAACAGCTTAATGGAACGTTGACAAGCGCACAAAATGAGGAGGGCGCAAAGACATTGACATATAACACAGCATTTCTCTTAGTCACTCTTATAAACTTCTCCATTCTCAAGACTGGATCAAATTAATAGTACAAGGCCGTATTTGATAAAGAATGAAGACAGAAAGTAAACCAAAAAAAACAAGACTGTAGCATTATTTTTCAACCTTTTTGTCCCCATTTTTTCAATATATAACTTACAAGTAGTATACACTTTTTTTTTTCGAATGACTAACCACAATATCAATTCAATATAAAAAGGAAGTAACAACAACAACAACAACAACAACAACAACAACAACAACAACAACACACACACACACACACACACACACACACACACACACACACACACACACACACGCTGAACGGAAAAAGGGGTAAAAGAATTGAGCTGAAAGCGGGAAAGATGTAGGTGCCGCCCTAGATTGCATAGTCTATCCAGTGAAAAGTTTCCAAACACACGTGTAGTGAGACAGCATAAAAGTCTTGATGAATGTAAATATAGATATTGGTAGCATTAAGTAGTGTATTATGCTGACGTTTTCCTTTAATCTGTAATAATAAAAGGTATATACGATTCCCACATGTTTTCTAATCGAGTCAGGCAATTAATTTGGGGCTATATATTCGTCAATTTTAAACCTTCCTAATAATCGTTTCCTGAAGACACTGCACATTGGAATATTTTGTACAGAAATGGTTCGGCTAGTAACTCTGTACTTGTTTTAGGTTGTACTTCCTTCCAGAACAGTTGATATGCACTGAAAACACGTTTCCAAAATAGGTTATCCTTTTTTTATATGAGTAACACAATGGTCCGAACATATCCAGTTTATTAAAAACAGGATATGACTGGGTACAAATGTTTTTCCAGTTATGCTTCAAATAATATAATTTTCGTATCTATGTAATTTCAGCAGACATTAGATATGCCTTAACATCAGGAACATTTAAACCACTGTCATTCACACTTTTAACTGTTGTCTTCCTATTAATTTTGTCTTGTTTTCCATTCCACACAAATCTGAAACACGCTTTCTGGAGATCTGCCATGGAATCATCGGGTGGGTTAGGCAACAGAATCCACAGGTGTATCAGTTTTGAAAGAATCAAAGATTTCAGAACAGCCACCCTTCCCAGCGGAGTAATATTTCTCTTGGAACAGATTTTTAAACAATGCTACCACTTCTTCAAATTTGTCGATATAATTAATTGCCTGGCAATGCTTTAGATCGCTTGTTAGTCAAATTCCGAGTAGTATCCTAAATCTGTCTGGGTTTCACTTTATTTTCAGATGTGGTAAATACCTTTGGTTGATTTCTCATGGATTCTAGCCATATTGGTTGAGTTTTATCTACATTGATATGTAATCCAGAGCACTGTCCACATATTTCTACCATTTGCATAATTTGTTCAAAAGATTTTCTGCTTCTATGTTCATTACCTGAGTGTCATCAGCAAACTTTGAAATGTTTTCGTCTATTTCATTAATAGATATTCCCTTTATATCGTTTTCACGGGACGTTGTTGCCATTATCTTAGCACACAAAGTAAATAAATAAAGGGAGATGGGGTCCCCTTGTCTACATCCGTGTTGCACAGTCGACATTCTGTTACCTGTCCATTAACTATAGCAGTCAACTTTATGTTTTTTGTAAAATGTGTTGGATCCACCTTAAACCGTTTTCACAATACCCAAAAAAACTCTAAGAACTGTATGCATAAATTCCCAACTTAAAGAATCAAATGGCTTTTCAAAATCTAAACAAATCAACACCCCCTGTAAGGATTTAGCATTGAAATAGTGAATTAAATCAATGATAAGCCTTACATTATCACCAATATAACGGTTTACCATAAAGCCTGTTTGATTCTCGTGGATGATTGAAGGTGATACGGCTTTAATTCTAATGGCGATGCAGGATGAACCACTTTTATATATAACGTTAAGTAAGGTCTCCAATTTTTCATATATTGCTTAGGTTTGTCGTCCTTTGGTATACAGACTATCATTCTTCTCTCTGAGAATGGGAAAGTTCATCATCTTTCAAACTATCATTTGGTGCTCTCACAATAAAAGGGCCAAGGTCTTTCAAAAAAAAAAAAAAAAAAGAAAAAAATCTTAAAGAATTCAGCATTGAATTCAATGCAAATGCTGCTTCATCAAGTATAATGTCGCCTTCCAGTGATTGTGCTTCATCTAGTGTTGATTTGGGTAAATTATTAATTAAATTATCAATTTGACATTCTTTCACATTTCTTTCTGAATAAAGTGTTTGAAAAAAAAGAAAGCGCTTCCCTTCATATTTCACATTGGTCATGCAGCACATTCCAATCTTTATCCTGAAGATTAGTCATTATTTTGCTCACATAATTCCTTTTCTCTCGCGAACAGAAATACGGTGTGATCTTTTCCCCTTCTGCGATCCATCTGGCCCAAGATCCTATCAATACTCTTTCCATTTTCTTTTTACGCAATGCTTCTCAGTTCATTATTCTTATGTTTTAATAATTTCAAATTTTCTCTAAACGTTGTATGTCTTTAATACAAGTATCTTCCCCTTGTTGATCAACTTTCTTTCTCATGGTAGCAAAAGCAATGGTTTTGGCATGGATTTTTCATCAGCAGAAAGTCCAGAAAAATTTGTCCGAAACAGTAAACTGAATATCAAATGTTGAATTATTTTCAAACACATTTTCGTTCGTGTCTGCCACGGCATACTCTCCTATGAAGAATGAATCAGTTCCTTAGTTTCCTTGACATATGGACGATCCCTTGAAAGTGAACTATCAAACTTCCAAAACGGATTTTGTTTTTTCAGTTTTACCAAACTTGAGTTGCAAATAAATCACTGAATGATCTGTCCCGTAACCCGGGTGAGTGTCCATTTTATCTGCATACTAAATTAGATAGACGGATAGAAAAAAAAAACAGGGTCTACTCTGTATAAGCGGACTGGGTTTTTCTCAAGTGAAACGCTTAGCGTTAGGGTTTTCGTCTCGCCAAATATCTGTCAATTCTAACTCTGACAGCATTGCTTCTACTTGTTCCTTTGCTTTGGGGTTATTTATTTGCCTGTAATTGTAATAATCAATGTTTGGATCCGGAACCAAATTCTAGTCACCAACTGAAATTACATTTTTGTATTTTGTATTTTGTATTTTTTATGTAGTCTGTTGATTTAGAACCACCTCTAACCCTAATTTTGACGTTGTATACATGTTTCGGATACAATGATACAGTTTGTCCTTTTTTCCATTCTTTACGAGAATACACCATTTTTTTTTTTTTCGATTTAATGAATCAAACGCTTTTTCTAAATCTACGAAGGCCACGTACAATTTCCGATTAAATGAGAACTGTTTTAGTACTAACGCTATAATGTAAACATGTGGTCAGAGGTTGGGTAATTTTGTTTTAAAACCAGTTTGGTGCTCCCCTGTGATGACATTTTCTTCAACCCATTCTGTACGACGATTTATCACTTTACTGTAAATTTTACTACTGATATCACATAAAGTAATGCCTATATCTATAGCTGCTAGGATTATTGACATCACCCTTTTTGTATAATGGTAGCATAATTCCTTCAGTCCAACTTTCAGGACAAAACACCTTTTTAAAACAAGGCGTTAAAAGATACAACGGAACAAAAATGCGAAACATAGTCACTTGCACTTTTAGATAATTCTCCAATGATGCCATCTGAGCCAGCAGCTTTTTTATTCAGTCTTTTTCAGTGATAACGTAATTTCTTCTCTTGAAATTGGTCTGTTGAAATAGTCATTGGACTCCTCAACCGGATCCACATTCTCTTCGCGAACGTCTTTCTCCAGCAGTCCTTTAAAACGGTGAAACCATTTATCAACATAGATCTAGTTGCAAAGTGAAACGACTGCAGGCGGAAATCTAAACAAATCTTAAATAAATGTCAGCGAACCGCCCAGAGAAACGTGGACAAACGAGTCACAAGACAACACACAAGCGTTTCGACCTCTTAGGTCTTCCTCAGGTGAAACAAAGACGGACAAAATAACGAAAATGCACTTAGCTTTGATCGCTTCAACGCCTTCCTTGCGCTGAACTCAGAAGCAATCTGAAGCGATCAAAGCTAAGTGCATTTTCGTTATTTTGTCCGTCTTTGTTTCACCTGAGGAAGACCTAAGAGGTCGAAACGCGCGTTGTGTGTTGTCTTGTGACTCGTTTGTCCACGTTTCTCTGGGCGGTTCGCTGACATTTATTTAAGATTCATTTATCAACAGAAATATTGTTACTAATGTGCTTCCTCTTTAGTGATAGTTGATATACATTATCCCAAAATTGTTTCTGGTTCTCAATTGAAGACAAACGTTTATATACCAAAGCCTTGTCGAATCCCTTTTCTTTAAGTTTCAGCAAGTGTTTATATTTCCTTCGTGTTGTGCAAAATACATTTTGATCAACAGTGTTACTGGTATTCTTGGTTAATCTGTATAACCTTCTCAGTTTAGTTTTTGCCATTCTGCATTCTATGTCATACCAGTCTTCTCCGTTCTGATCAGATCCTATTTTGATTTCTTTTCTCAGACATTCGACACTTTGTTTAATGCAGTTGTTAAAGTATGTAATGCTAATCAAATATTAATACCAATCTGGCTAATTCCTAATTCTAGCATTTTACGAGCATCACTAGTATCCATTCAGCTAATAAATGTTCCCTCCATTTCGCTGTTCCACACAACCTTATTTGCAATTTGTATTACTGCATGTGTGGTGACTATATCATTTTTGTTTAAAGGATATGGATGTAGGCAGAATTCAATGGGCATGTGATCTGACTCAAACCTTTCATTTATACTAAGTTCAAATGAAGAATAGCACATAGAAAAACATATCACTAGACACTATAAAATAATCGTTGACACTGCTACCAGAATCTGAGATAAATGTAGCAACCCTGAAGGTCGCCATTACATGCACCATTCATAATAAATAAATCCAAGTAGAACACAAATCTAGCAAGCATTTTCCATATTGTTTACATTATCCTAATAGTTTCTTTTTACATCCAAAGGGTAATTTTATATAATGAACTGACGGCCAGTTCCCTATTTCCAGTCCCTAACATTCCCTTCTTCGTCGACTAAAAACTTCTGTCCATGTATGACAAGATGATCATAGACCATCGCCACCCTGTTGCCCTCATCCCTTGCTTTTCTCAGATCAAGATTCAGCTTCTGTCTGATTTCTCTAACCCGCCATGAGAAGTCTTCACCAATGGAGATACCTGACCCTCACAGTTTCCCCTCGGCTTTCAGGACCCGCACTTTGTCCTTGAGGAAAGCGCAGCACCCAATCACTGGGGAATTATGCTTCATTCAGGTGGTGCAGGCGGTCAAAAGTGATGTCCTTGGCCATTTCCATCTTTTCCGTGAACACATCAGCGACGGCTCCTCAGGTAGGTCCTCAGACGTTTCATTGTTTGGTCTCGTGAATCCATGAATAATTAAATTCTTACGCTTGGACCGTCGTCTGTCGTCTTTTTATATGTCGTCGTAGTCTAGTTTCTGACTCAGAGTTTTTCCTCCAGAGGTCGTTGTTTTCTTGCCGCAAAGAAGCACAGTCCTCCCGTAGTAGATCGTTCAACTCTCCCTGCAGTGATGAGTAGCAGTCTCCTAGGCTTCTTATATCGGCTTTCACTTCATCGAATGTAGAATTGAAACTGTCGAGTTTTTTGTCACAACCTCAGTGACAGCTGGGCTTTCCAAGCGTATAGGAGTGTTGGTCGAGGAACTGCCCATTCTAGCACATGGAGATGATGATGAAGGCCAGCACCCAATTTGTGTCTGATGCGTAGCACTGCGGGGCCCTGGGTTCAACTCCACGTCTCCACACTGGGGGCAAAAATAAGCCGCCACAGAAGAGAAACGATAGGAGAAAAAACACAGGTGACAGCGTCCATCTTCCTCTTCAGTCAGAGACCAGATTTTCCACTCTGATTACCAATACGTTTTATGCATAAAAAAAAAAAAAAAACGACCACAGCGCTGTCTAAAATCCAGTTTTTCAGATGGCATAGTCCTTTATCTTTCTGTACCTCACAGATGTAACTGTAACTCAACCTTTAACATACACAAAATACTGATTTAACGAGAAGCAGCATCATGGCGATAGGATGTTCCTCAAGATACATTATTACAAACATTTTATTTGCGAGCCTTACCTACAGCGATGTGTGAGGCTCATATCTGGTTTCCATGGATGGCAAAAGAAGGTATGGTTGTTTCTTTGGAAACTGTGTCACTGAACAAACTTGTGTCTAAATACGTTCATGCTGTAAATTTATTATATTCGCATAGAGTACTGAATACATTAGAGTTCCATTAGCAGGGAATATTTTCCATCACTCTCCCACCCAAATTCATAAGCAGCTGGGCACATGCCATGGGTTCACATTTTGGTGTCAGCCTTGAGGCTGTAGGATTTGAGTCAATTTTAGCATGCCGCGCGAGATAATTGTATAATTCGTCCTGCACTTTTCGTCTTCCTGCCTCCACCCCCATCCCCCACACCATCTTGTGATAGTGAGTATCTCAGTAGTGTTCACAACTCGTAGGACTAGACAAAACCTCGGAAGACTTGGCGAGATTGAAAACATTGAAACTTTTGGACATGCTGGATTAGTAGTATTAGTAATAATAGCAGTAATAGTAGAAGTGACACTAACAACAACAACACTCGACACACAAACCAGTAATGATGATAAGGAGGAGGAGCTGGAAGCTGTATTGAGCTGTTGAAATTTCGTCACTTGCAGACAGTAACAAATCTGAGATCGTCACGTGCAAACAATGACAAATCTGAGATCGTCACGTGCAGACAATAACAAATCTGAGATCGTCACGTGCACACAATAACAAATCTGAGATCGTCACGTGCCCGCAATAACAAATCTGAGATCGTCATGTGCACACAATAACAAATCTGAGATAATCACGTGCACACATAACAAATCTGAGATTGTCACGTGCACACAATAACAAACCTGAGATCGTCGCGTGCACACAATAAC
>JADBJO010010243.1:45000-74556 GCA_016801955.1 Conus betulinus
TCAAATTATGTAAACTGTGGATTACACCCATGCTTTATAATCTTTAAAACGACTACTACTGCCACTGCTGCAACTGCTACTACCACTACTACTGCCACTACCACCACCACTACCCAAAACCACTGCTGCTGTTGTTGCTACTACTACTACTACTACTACTACTACTACTACTACTACTACTACTACTTCCTTCCACTACCACACCACCACCGCCATCACCACTAACACAACAACAACCACTGATCTCAGAGATAAAAGAGACCTGGCCAAATCTTTAGAAACCTTTACAACATTTCAAAGTTTCTCAGATTTAGTGTTAAACATACAGAAAACGAAAGCCTTACGCATGGGAAGGCAGAACCAGAACTTCTTTTCACCACAGTAGATAAAATAAATAAAGATATTAGGCATTTATGTCGAGCGTGATAGGATGGTTAGGAATACTGAAGATAATTGGAGTAGTAGGACGTATCAAATGAGCAAACTGATTAGAGAATGAAGTAAACGGGATATTAGTATCCTGGGTAAGACTGTCGTAATAAAAACATTTTTACGTAGTCAGTTTCTTTATGTCATGCAATCCATAGGACTACAATACTATGTGCTGAACAAAATTAACTTAACCCTTACAAGTCGAAAGAAGTAATGGAAGCAAGCATGAAGGAAGGAGGACTTAATATGATTAATGTAACTTTCAAAACTGTTTGTACGTACAATGGGCGAGCAAACTCTTTAAAGCCACTGAACAAGAAAACTGGGGCATTAATACCCAGATGGCATTCACAACACCTCGCTAAGAAAGAGTCTTTTTGTATAAACTGCAGGCCAAAGATCTGAAAGATTTTAGTTTATTCGGTAATGAATTCTGGAAAGATGTGTTAGCTGTTTATCTAGACCACAAAATATTGATAAAACTTAACGATATTGACAAAATCAATTTCCACATTCAACAGCTTTTTACTGATAATTTAATTCAGTATAAAATCAGGTATTATATTTCAAAAACTGGGTAAAGAAGGGCGTTGAGCAAATTAAATATATAATTCATAAAAGAGAAAATAGACTTCTGACTTTAGAAGAAATGCAGGAAATGGTTGGCCAGAACAGAGCCCTTATACTACTGACTTTAGAAGAAATGCAGGAAATGGTTGGCCAGAACAGAGCCCTTGCACTGTTTCAGTACAATGCTGTGATCAACTCCATACCAGCTCAGTGGATCCAGTGGATCCAGTCAGGTGAAGCAGGATCTGGGACGCTCCCCTGTTTTGCAAGTCTGCTAAATGCAAAGCCCAAACAATTAAGAAACTAGTTATGCTACATAAGGAAAAACTCAAACACCTACTGCGAGTGTCTTCTGGAACACAAAATTTGTTATTGACTCAGACAAATCCACATGGTGTCGAGCTACAGACATTACAAAAGAGGTAAAACTTAACGAATTCTCCACTGGAAAATACTACACAACATATATCCTACTAATATCATGCTTAGTTAAATGAAACTAAAAGAATCAAACAAATGCTTGTACTGTCCTAACACAACTGATTTCATTGAACACTTTTTTCTGCGAGTGTCCAATCGTTTACACCTTTTGGAGATTTACTGAGCAAAAGATTTACTTAGATATACACGCTCATATTAAATTATCAAACACAGATGTATTGTTTGGCATCGGTAAATTGACTGCTTCGAAGACAAATTATAAATGTGTCAATTTTATCATATTATTGAGTAAAATGTGTATCAGTATTTTCAAAAGCACAAGCACGGGCATCCCTCTGCAACTCACTTTTGAGAAAGAGTATAATGTCGGAAGAGGTTTAGAAGGAAAACTTCCCTAAGTAGGCAAGAGAGTATATAAGTCTCGTAGAGAATGTAAGTCATTTGTGTACACAAATTATGTTTAGAGAGAGAGAGAGAGAGAGAGAGAGAGAAGGGAAAAAAATATTACATCGTCCATGTGTTCAATATGAGAAGGAGGGGGGGGGGGGGGGGGAGGAAGAGGATCTCTGCAGGAGATTTGCAGAGTGGGAAAGGGGGAGGGTCCGGAGATCTGGGAAGTGGGATTCGATGGGGGGGGGGGGGAGGGGAAGTGAAGGAATACTCGTTTGCCTAATGTCTCACTTCTAGGATTTCCTCATGTCTCATTCCTTGACGACCTTGACGACCTTTTGTCTTCGCTATAAGGCTGGCTTCATCGAGGAACAGCCAATTTGTGAGACGACATGTAACAAACTTCTAAATTCATCTCTACGACGCCATCTCTGTCTACCTATCTGTCTGTCTGTCCTCTGTCTGTCTGACGGTCTCTCTCTCTCTCTCTCTCTCTCTCTCTCTCTCTCTCTCTCTCTCTCTCTTCCGAGGGTGGTGGTGGAGGTGTGTGGCGTGAGGAGCGCTCACGCGCTTGGGTAGAGAAATGGAGAGGAGGGATGGGTTATTTGGGACCTACGATAACCTTTCAGGCGTGTGTACATACGAGATTGAAGAGAGGGGCCAGGAGAGGGAGGGTGGGTGATGGTGGGGGAGGGGGTGGGAGAGTGAAAAAAGAGAAAAAGGGAGAAAGGGGACAGAAAAGGAAAGGGTAAGAAAAGGGAAGGAAAAAAAAAAATAAACCTCTTACGCCTGTTGTCACGCGTCTTGGCTTTCCACAATGTCTTCCTTATGGACCCTTTCTTTTCGCTGTAAGACTGGCCATATCGGGAAATTGCAAATTGGCGAGACGATTTGTAACAAATTTTGCATACACTTCTNTTTTTCTGCGAGTGTCCAATCGTTTACAGCTTTTGGAGATTTACTGAGCAAAAGATTTACTTAGATATACACGCTCATATTAAATTATCAAACACAGATGTATTGTTTGGCATCGGTAAATTGACTGCTTCGAAGACAAATTATAAATGTGTCAATTTTATCATATTATTGAGTAAAATGTGTATCAGTATTTTCAAAAGCACAAGCACGGGCATCCCTCTGCAACTCACTTTTGAGAAAGAGTATAATGTCGAAGAGGTTTAGAAGGAAAACTTCCCTAAGTAGGCAAGAGAGTATATAAGTCTCGTAGAGAATGTAAGTCATTTGTGTACACACATTATGTTTAAGAGAGAGAGAGAGAGAGAGAGAGAGAGAGAGAGGAGAAAAAAAAATATTACATCGTCCATGTGTTTCATATATGAGAAGGAGGTGTGGGGGGGGGGGGGGGGGGAGGAAGAGGATCTCTCTGCAGGAGATTTGCAGAGTGGGAAAGGGGGAGGGTCCGGAGATCTGGGAAGTGGGATTCGATGGGGGGGGGGGGGGGGGAAGTGAAGGAATACTCGTTTGCCTAATGTCTCACTTCTAGGATTTCCTCATGTCTTCCTTGACGACCTTCGACCTTTGTCTTCGCTATAAGGCTGGCTTCATCGAGGAACAGCCAATTTGTGAGACGACATGTAACAAACTTCTAAATTCATCTCTACGACGCCATCTCTGTCTACCTATCTGTCTGTCTGTCCTCTGTCTGTCTGACGGTCGTCTCTCTCTCTCTCTCTCTCTCTCTCTCTCTCTCTCTCTCTCTTCCGAGGGTGGTGGTGGAGGTGTGTGGCGTGAGGAGCGCTCACGCGCTTGGGTAGAGAAATGGAGAGGAGGATGGGTTATTTGGGACCTACGATAACCTTTCAGGCGTGTGTACATACGAGATTGAAGAGAGGGGCCAGGAGAGGGAGGGGTGGGTGGATGGTGGGGGGGGGGTGGGAGAGTGAAAAAAAAGAGAAAAAGGGAGAAAGGGGATAGAAAAGAAAGGGTAAGAAAGGGAAGGAAAAAAAATAAACCTCTTACGCCTATTGTCACGCGTCTTGGCTTTCCACAATGTCTTCCTTATGGACCCTTTCTTTTCGCTGTAAGACTGGCCATATCGGGAAATTGCAAATTGGCGAGACGATTTGTAACAAATTTTGCATACACTTCTACGATGCCGCCTTTGTCTCTCCGTCTGTCTCTCTCTCTCTCTCTCTCTCTCTCTCTCTCTCTCTCTCTCTCTCTGGTATAAACTGAAAGAAAAGAAAATAGTTATGTCTTTTGCTTCATTTATGTTGTTTTCTTTGTATAAGCGGCACATTATCAGAGTGAAAGTGCTAGTACACCACACATTAGAACATTAGCAAACCCCCAGCACTTTGTTTCAAATGCCAAAACACTAAATTCAGCAAGAATACGTCCATTTGTAAGAGAACATATCCATTTGTAAGAGACTATGCATGGTGTGTAAGAGACTTGTTGGAGAAAAAAAAAAGAAGAAAAAAAAGCTGGTAGTGGAAATAGTTTTTGTTTTCTTTCCGCTTTTTGTTGTTGTTTTGTTTGGCAGATGAAAAGGACAGTGTGAAGCACCAAAAAAAGAAGAGGTGGATTTTGGCCTTAGATGGGGAAAAAAATCACCGCCTTAGGTGCTCCAGTTTCTTTCTTTTTCTTTCTGCGTACGCAGGTTGATACTCCTACGGACATTCTCTGTATAGACAGGCAGTGGAGTTTTGTGTGTATGACCATTTTTTTTTATCCCATCATTAAGGCAGCCATACTACATCTTCGGGGAAGGTGCATGCTATGTGTAACGTGTCATCCATACCAACGGCCAAACTGGCCTTCTCTTCCGAAAGTTGGTGATGGGATTTTACGTGTGTGCAAGATGTTGTGCGTGCGTTCACACACGGAACAACAAACTGCAGCGTTACCGGAACACGACGACGAAAAAGCGGAAGAGCACACAAAACAAAGTGTGAAGTAACGCACTTTAATGCACGACACAAAACAAGACAAGAAATTTTCGGCAATAAGCCTTCCTCAGCGACAAAACAATGAAAACAGTACAGACATTAACATGCGCAATACTCCCCTTGTGAAGCCAAGGGAGAGAGGGTGAGTGTGTTCGAGGAAGATGGCACGAGGAAAGAGGGTAGAGTGAAGCGAGGAGGAGGAAAAAGAGAGAGAGAGAGAGAGAGAGAGAGAGAGAGAGAGAGAGAGAGAGAGAGAGAGAGAGAGAGAGAGAGAGGGGGGGAAGAGAGAGGGGAGAGAGAGAGAGAGAATGAAAGTAGAGGAAGAGTGGAGAGAAGAGGACAGGGAGAGGAAGGAGAGGGGGGGGGGGGGGGGGGAGCGGGGAAGGGTGTGATTGTGTGTGTGGGTGTGTTGCATATGAAAGAAATGAAAAAGAGAGAACACAATAAATGAAATACAATATGCACCAAAAAGCATTGTAAATGACAAGGGGACGGGGGGGGGGGGGGGGGGGGGGGGGGGGAGAGAGAAGGGGGTCAGCCGCCTAAAGCACCTGACCCAAGTCTTACCCAAGCACCAAGGGGTGAGAGAGAAAACGGGAGAACCCCGGGAACCCCCCCCCCCCCCCCCCCCCCCCCCCCCCCCCCCCCCCCTAGCCCCCCGCCAGACGCAGCTAGGAGCTGCTGGGCTCGCCCCCCCCCCCCCCCCCCCCCCCCCGAAAAAATCTCTTGCGCGCAGGCACACACACACACACACACACACACACACACACACACACACACACACACACACACACACATGCACTTTGATATTTCATTGATAATTGTTCTTTTTCTATGGTATGAAACAACTTTGTCGGAAGTTTTTGTCAGTGATCTCCTCTGAAGAATCGTTAATGTTTTCTTAATATTTCTCTTAGGTTCAAGTATGTTTGGCGTAAAGTTCTTTATTAGTGAGACCGTTGACGTGTCATCAACAGCTGTTCTTTCGGAAAATCTCGCGGGAAGCTGCTCCGGTGTAATCTTCGAATGAAACTTTATTGATTGTTTCGTTCAGTATGACGAAAAGCAAGCCACAATCAAGTTTTTGTATCATTTGATATTGTTCCTTTCATGTTGATCGTTACCAAGCCTGCGTTAACCATTCCTGGGTTGATTTATGGTGTTGACGTCCTCACAGCCTGGTATCAACACTGCATTAAGTTTAATAGATGTGTCAGTTACAGCCAGTGATGTTTTCATCTGTCGTCAATGAGAGGTGTTATCACTACATCAGGTTTAATAGATGAGTCAGTTACAGCCTGTGCTGTTTTCATCTGTCGTCAATGAGAGGTATTATATCACTACATCAGGTTTAATAGATGTGTCAGCTACAGCCTGTGGTGTTTTCATCTGTCGTCAATAAGATGGCGTTCATAGAGCTGGAGCTGAGAAGAGAAAAGGGAGGGAGGGAGTTGGGTGGGAGGGGGATTAAAGGTGAAAACGTTAGCATTACATTTCCGTAAATGGACGTATTCACTAAACAGATGAAGATAGTTATGCAAAATCTTGTGTGTCTGTGGAGGGGGGGGGGGTGTGTGTGTGTGTGTGTGTGTGTGTGTGTGTGTGTGTGTGTGTGTGTGTGTGTGTGTGTGTGTGTGTGTGTGTGCGTGCGTTCGTGCATGCGTGCGTGCGTGCGTGCGTGCGTGCGTGCGTGCGTGCGTGCGTGTGTGTGTGTGTGTGTGTGTGTGTGCGCGCGCGTGTGTGTGTGTATGTGTGTATGGATATATGTTAGGTTGGGAGGAGGAAAAGACGGTCCAATGATTTGAATGTTTAGCTTCACAGCTTCAAACACTAACGTTATGTTTCTGTGCTGATGATTTAAAAGTTTTACTTTCTGCAATTATTCAAATTATAAATTAAGTTTCTCTCTCTCTCCCTCTCTCTCTCTCTCTCTCTCTGTGTGTCTCTGTGTGTCTGTGTGTGTGTGTGTGTGTGTGTGTGTGTGTGTGTGTGTGTGTGTGTGTGTGTGTGTGTGTGTGTGTGTTAGTTTCAAATTTAACGTCTATCCACTCTAGGTGATATTAGACGAAAAAAAAAAACTACATCAATGAAAACAGTCAAACAAAACCCTCATGATACAGCTAGAAAGCTACAAATGGTTTTGATATGGGAGAGTGCAGTGAGAGGTAGGGGACGGATAAGAATGGTCCTTTTCGTATATATTAGGTAAATTTAGTAGTAGGTTAATGATTGACTCACTTAAAAGTAACCTCATACGTATGAGTAAATAAATGTAAGAAACTATAAGTACTTACTTATTGGACTCTTTGATAAAGAAAGAAAGAATTTATAGGTAAATGCTGGTGATTCGAAAATATTTGTAATAGTATATGTAGAAAGTATGGGTATAAATTGTTTGATAGCAGCACATGAGATAATATGATCAACTGTGATGTTCTGTCCACAAACACATGAAGCATTTTTACTAAATGTTGTTGTAAAAGCATCGACTTTCCACCTATACATAAGGGACGATAACTTCCTCCTGCTAATGTGGGAGTGTGCTTTAAGTTTGCAACACTAAAATCTGTGTAAATAAGCTTTTTGTGAGACTTTTTGAAGGAATTCGGGAAATGGTTCCAAGCAAATGATTCCACTATACTATATTGTTCTTGAACCGTAAGTGGAAAATCCATCCTGAGAGACTCTGAACTACATTTTGCACCTTGTTTCGCAGCTCTGTCTACTTTGTCGTTATCATAAAATGAACAGTGTGACGGTATCCAGCAGAAAGTAATTGCCGTGCCTTGTATAGAGAAAGCATGAATTAAACAGCTAATTTCAATTATCATTTCTGATCTATTCTGCAGTTTTAATGATTTCAGTGCCTGAAAACACAGACTTTGAATCAACACAAAAAAGTACTTAAAATATAGATCGTGGGAAATGTAGAACATAATTTAACGCCATTAATATTGCAGCAAGTCTGCAGAGAAAACCCGATTTATTTTTCCCCAGTGAAAAACATTTCTCTACTTTTAAATCAGGTATCAAATAAGCAGAGCCCACATTTTTCTGAATTAATGACCCATCTGTGTATACTTTTAAATGATTTGGATACTTCTCTTCAATATGAAATTTAGCATTGCTTGCCACTATATTATTATTGTCCTTTTTTTAAATCAGTGTGGTCAATATCAAATTGGGCCTTTGAAGTTCCAAGGGTGGTGTAGGGGGAGAAAGACGGCCTTGCAGATACAGACTTTTCGTCAGCAGTAATGCCCGTGGCTTGCCTAAGCTCAGATGTATATACGTTGCCAAAGTAATCTGAGAGGATATTGTTTTTGCACGTGTAGGAAAGTCAATATCTGATCTAATTTTAATTTCATTTTTCACATCATTCTTAACTGGAAAGCTTCTTATCACACATTTCGTGGCAGCCACTTCCCTCTGATCATCTATGGGTAGAATTTGAGCCTCGTTATATGTTCGAAGACAAGATGCATGGGTGGGAAGACCCATTGCAAGTTTGAGCGCTTTGCATTCTATACTTTGAAGCTTCTTTAACAGATATTTTTGGTGCACTAAAAAAGCACTTCTATGCGCATATATCTTATTAGACATTTACATAGATAAATAAGAGTGGACGTGTCTTGTCCCCATCTCTGTGTACTCACAATTTTGAGAAAATTTGAAGTTTTCCTTGCTTTTTATCAGCAAATAATCTATATGTGTTGATTCCAAGACATTTTCGATGTGAGGTTAACGCCCAAAAACTTGATTTGTGAAGCATAATTAAGAACTATTCCATTCATTTTGAATATAGGCATTTTGTCGGGATTCGAGCCACTGTTGAATAAAACAATCTTTGTTTTTTTCTGCAGATAAACTTAGTCCATTCTTTGTCAGTACTCTGCTATAATGTCGAGCTCTTTTTGACACACTCTTTTGGTATGGTTTATGATACGTAGTGGGTTTTCTTTTT
Organism: Conus betulinus; assembly: GCA_016801955.1. NCBI lineage: Eukaryota > Metazoa > Mollusca > Gastropoda > Neogastropoda > Conidae > Conus > Conus betulinus. Next base: position 53,710 of record JADBJO010010243.1, read on the forward strand.
TAAGGTTACTTCCATCCACATGCATATATCGTCAGTATATTGAACTAAGATGACATTTTTAGATATTTTACTGGGTAAATAATGCATTAGTAATGAAGATAGGAAAAGAGCAATAACTGATCCTTGAGGGATACCCATTGTAAGAGTTCTTTTAGTTGAATACGTGTTCCCTATTCTAGTTTGAATTTTTCGAATCTTTAGAAAACAATTGATATAATCATAAATATGACCAGACAGACCAATTTTTTTTTTTAATTTAAGTAAGAGCCGAGAATGCCAGACTTAATCGTAAGCCTTATTTATGTCAAAAAATGTCGCTAATATACATTTACGTCTAGCAAATTTCTTTTTTATGTTTGTTGTAAGTTTCACTAATAGTTCTGTTGTCGATCTACTTTTTCTGAAACCAGTCTGATTTATAGGTATTATTTCATTCTTCTCACAAAAGTGTGTAAGTCTGTTTTAAAACGATTCTTTCCAAAAGTTTGCATACATGGGATGTTAATGCTATAGGTCTATAACTGTTTATGTCTGTGCAGCTTTTGCATGTTTGTGAATGGGAACCACGATTGATTCTTTCCAAATTTTTGGCATATCACCATCACACCAGCATTTATGAAATATTTCATACAGGAATTGATAACATTTTCAGGCAGATTTTTAGCATTTGATTCGAAATTGCGTCCAGTCCCACCGATGCTTTTTTTTTTTTTTTTGGGATGGAATTTATTGCATCTTTGAGTTCCTGAAGCGTTAGATGTGCATTTATATAGTTTGTGTTATCAGGAATAGGATCTTTGTAAACTTTCTTTTTAATCTTCTTGGTCTCTATACTCATTACAAATCTTTGATAAACCATTTTCACAGCTGACATTAGCAAACATGTTAGCGAAGGCTTCAGCTCTCTGCTGGACACTTGGTAAGGGATTATCATTTTGATTTATTGGATATGTTGGAAACTTAATGCCATTTTTCATTACTTTTATTTCCTGCCAATTTGTCCTATATCCTTATGTTCTTTTATTTCAGTTTTGCAAAAATGCAGACCAGTAGTGCTGCTTTGCATCTTGGATTATTTCATCACTATGCTTACTAGCCATTGTCATTTCTCTTTGTTTTCTATCTTTTTGGTCTGTTCCTTTGTCCTGATATATATCTTATATTTTTTCTTTCTTTTCATCAACAGCACGCTTACAGTCATCATTCCACCATACATTTCCTTCGTGTTTCCCTGGTTTAGATATATGTATCCTTGGAATAGAATTATCTGCAGCTGCTATAAGGGAAGACTGAAATAAAGTGTAAAGATCGTCTATGTTAACTGTGCTTGTAATATCTATGGTCACAGTTTGAAGAAAAGTGTTAAACGCTGACCAATCTGCATATTTATAATTGTATTTTGAAAGTGTGTCAGGTTTTGTTTCTCATTGTTCTATCTCTTTATTGATAGAAATTTTAATGGGAGTGTGGTCAGATCCTAGCAAGTCATCTTCAGGATTCCATGAACAATCTGTTGCAAGTGAAGGAGATATGAAAGTGAGATCTATAGCTGAGGGTCTATGAGTTGCTATATCAGGGATGCGGGTAACATTTCCATTATTTAACAAATACAAATTTGAGTCTGCTATGTTATCAATGAATCTGTTGCTTGTGATGTGTGTGCAGTTATTACCCCAGAAAGGAGAAATTCTGTTGCCCTTACAACAGACAGATAGAGAAAGAGAGACAGACAGAGACAGAGACAGACAGACAGACAGACAGACAGACAGAGAGAGAGATCATACTGTTCTCTTACAGTCAACGCTAGATCAAGACTGACATGAAATGGGGGGTGCTCAATCACCAAAAGGGTCCAATCGCATTTTAGTTGGGTTTCATTGGTCATGTATTGTTGGAGTAAATGTAACCAGGTATCTAATGGAGTGTGTCAGAACATCATCATTAAGCTTGTTCAGCAAGTGTGCAAACTGATCCGTTAGATTTACGTTTTTGGGTCTTGAGAAACCAGAAAAGCTCCGTTAACGGACGATGCAATCAGGGGGTTAGGAGCTGGTTTGGTTCTATGGCCTAGCTGGTGAAATATCAGCACCGAATATTTACAATAGCCACCAAACCTTTATTGCTGGGAATCGTGTGGTTCAAATCTTTGGATTTTGAGCACCAACATGTTAACAATATATTGGGATGGAACACACATCTTGTTTTCTGTCAATATCTCTGTCGGGCAACACGATTCGCCGAACTGTGTTAACTCCTTCCCGGTTGATGTAAACCAACAGCACCATTCCTCTTCTTATCCACAACTGTCAAAGGTGAAGATCGTGGCTGCAGCGCTTATCATTGCAATGACTTATCTTTCTGATATGCTATGCTCTGGGAGCCTGTGACAGGTGAATTCATGGGAACCAAGTTAGTGATGACACAGTAATAACACCCTTTTATGAGCCCATTGACAGGCTGACATAAACGTGGAGCAAAGCTTGCAAGGCGTTTATTACCACCCCTTGGAAGTTATAATAAGCCGCCTCCTTTTTCCAGTTTCATTAAATACCAGATGGTTGTGACCGCATAGAGAAATTTTCGTCATGAAAGGACGTAAAATGACAGGAATACAAATGCATTAGTTACTAACTTAATGGCTGAATTCTTGCAATCAATGAAGCAGAAAGACATGGCTCATGGTGCCAGAGGGTTTAGTTAATGCATCACCCTCAGTTTACTATAAAAACCAATGGATTGTCAGAAAGTGGAACACAAACTACATAAACATATCATATGGGCAAATATACATGTGTAGGTCTTTACGACTTCTCAGCCTGGTTGCCAAGCTGTAACAGAAAAGCTTGCATGTTATAAGATGTACACACACTATAAAGAGTAGACAGTTTGTAGGACAACGACGTTAAGGAGAAAAAGGAACCGTGGAGAACAGGAAAAAAAGATTTAAAACGTCGGAGACAAGACAAGTCAGATGTCTTGTTGTTCTGACAATCGGTGCCCATAAACATCGATGTAGTAGCTACGGTTACATGCAAGGTTTCAATATTTATTTCAATACTGTAACAACAACAACAACAACAACAACAAAACAACAACAACAACATCTACTAATGCTGCTGCAGCTGCTGGTGCTACTACTATTGCTGCTACTGCAGCTGCTACTCCTACTATCACTACGGCTATAACTTAGCTGCTCTGTGGACGTAGATCTATCTATGTATGTATCTGTCTATCTACAACTACTTATCTGTCAGTCTATCTATTTATCCATGAATCCATCTATTTGATAGATAGATATAAACGTGCGCACGCACCGTCGCATACCCAGACCATACATACATTGGTGCACGGAAGAAAGAGAGACAGGCAGACAGACTGACAGACAGGCAAACAACAGACAGACAGGTAGGCAGGTAGACAGACAGACAGACAGGTAGGCAGGTAGACAGACAAACAGATAGCCTGACAGACAGACAGACAGACAGACAGACGGTGGAAAATTGCTTGTGCAAACCTCAAAGCAAATAGCAATATTCATACTGAACCAACCAAGTTGGATGGGCGATGAATGGCAGCAGCTACGGGGCAGAAGGGCTCAAGGTGACGAACGGCAACATACTCACATATTACTTGCATAAAAACACTGAAAGTCACACGGCAGAACACTTCAGATGGATCTAGTACTCGTCCTAAAACCGAAAAACGCGACTATGAGAATTTCTGGTTTGTCTGAATGTTTGAAAAACCCAAAAGTAAAAGAACTCTCCATTGAAGGTGCAACTGGTCATCTATTTGTCCAAGCTCCGTATAGTGCCGGCATATCTGTGTGTCAACTCGTACTCCGTGTACAAACTTCCCAAGTCGTGCGTTTTCAAATTAACGAGTGCATACATATCAAGTTCGAATATTCTGAGTATTTCAATATCATCAAAGAAAATGGGGTTTCAATAATATGCAGAGGCTCTTATTCTCCGCCTTTCCCCGTCAGGTATAGCGCTACAGATACCATCATGTTCAAAGTGTATCAGGTGTATAGATATCATGAAGGTGGTAACTGGGAAACTGTGCGTTTTTCTTTATCGTTTTCTGCTGTCGACCGGTCTGAGAGACGGCATCTGGATCTGCAACGTGTTAATCTTTCCTCTTCTGCTGGTAAGTACATTTTTATGATCACTTACTGAAAATGCACATGTTGCAACAAATCACAATGACTGTCAGCATTACCTGGCACAATTCCTTTCAGGAAAATGTGTTCCATTTGGAGGAGGAGATCACCTCTCTCTCTCTCTCTCTCTCTCTCTCTCTCTCTCTCTCTCTCCTCTCTCTCTCTCTCTCTCTCTCTCTCTCTCTCAACATGGCTTATACATTAACTTCAGCAAAATGTGTTCTAACTGGAAGAAGAGCTCTGCACCTGTCTCTGTCTGTTTGTCTATCTGTCTGTCTATCTGTCTCTCTCTCTCTGTCTCTCTCTCTCTCTCTCACTGTCTCTCTGTCTCTCTCTCTCTCTCTCTCTCTCTCTCTCTCTCTCTCTCTCTCTCTCTCTCTCTCTTGTATCCAACATGATTTCCAAGACGAAAACGCTATCTTTGTGCCACAAATTCACCCAGTGTCGTTGTACAATACCAGAAAAAAAGTCTGTTCATCATTCAAAAAGACTTGAATGCGATATAACGTGGAGATTAAAAAAAAACATTGGATGAACTGCTGCATTACATCATCACATGCTAGTTCAGTCATGATCGGAGAACGGTTGTTGGGCAGGGTATATACAGACACCTGGAATGGATGGATCCACCTCATGTTCACCCTTAATACACAGTTGTGTCACTCTGACCAGACCACCTGATCACATCATCTTCCTGAGTATTCTCACCTGGCAGTCGGTTAATCGTATGCTCGCATTTCTTGGCGCGACTGTAGCTGCAGAGAGATTTTTCCTGTAAAGAACCGATGGCACGCGCCTTCTTCGTTTCTGTTTCCTGATGACTTTGGTAATGGAACAAGCAAAGAGGCACACATGTCTTTGTACTTTTCTGTTGCATGTTCTGTTTGTGATTGTATTCGATTTAGACTTCGCTTTTCTTTCCACGCAGAACACTTAAAACCTCATCTGGTGCCAGGACTGGGTACCTGGAACTGCTCAGTATCAGTGTGGCCTGACCTGTTTGAACACTTTCTCTGTGATCTGAAATCTCAGTGCACAGAGCATGAAGATGAGGCCCCTTGTCCCTACAGCTCCGACAGGTGTGGACCAGGGAAGGTAAAGTGAAAAACAAGTTCCAACATATGATAATCTTTCAAACAGGTAAATCTAACGCTAGATTATCATCAAAACCTAGAATGTTTGTCGAAATGGAAATTTGCTTAGCCAGGCACAAAACAGAGGTAGAAACAGAAATTCAGATCACCGTATTTGAATCAACTTTTCGCCTATGAAATGCGCTCAAACTTTGATAAGAACAGGGTAAATTTGTCTGTATGACAAAAGGTTAGCTTTTCTTCTAATGTTGAACAGCTAGTTCATAAGTAGCAATGAAAAAGGGAAGCAGTCTGTGTTAGAAGGTAGTGTTAGATGGTTATACGATGGAGTAGGAGAGAGAAGGCTTTGGTGATCGAAGATAATGGTGCAATACATTGTTTGGTAAGTACTATACACAGAATATTTTCTTTCAAAATGTTTATTTTTGGTAGTGTATTTTTTAAATGTTTATTTTTGGTAGAGTATTTTCGTGTAAAATATTAATAATTGATAGAACATTCTCTGTAATTGTCTCATTTGTTTATTCATATAAAGCTGGCTAAGGATAATGCTCTTAGCTCTGCGAATTGTCCTGAAGGGTAATTATCCATTGTAACAATCATGCATTTCTTTTTATCAAGGTCAAGGATTGCAGCCAAAATACAAATGTATATACGCACAAAAGAATAGAAAAAAGTTTTGTTTTTTTTCAAATAATTATGTCGACATCAGACGCATGAAATAAAAGACATAGACATATTCTGTGGAGTATTGCGTTGAGCCCGTTCATATCTCCTATTTGTGATGTCTGAGGATGACGTATTTGTCGGAAATTCACTGGTTTGACTTGTACTGTGTATGAAGGAAGAATTATTTTGCACTATCTTTTTGTTTGTTTGTTTGTTTGTTTGTTTTACTAGTATCTTCTATTGTTTTCAGTAACACTGCAGTCTGTTTTCAATCTCACAAACTCGGTAACACTGCAGTCTGTTTCAATCTCACAAAGAAACTCGGTAACACTGCAGTCTGTTTCAATCTCACAAAGAAACACAGTACAGTATACACTGCAGTCTGTTTCAATCTCACAAAGAAACACAGTAACACTGCAGTCTGTTTCAATCTCACAAAGAAACACAGTAACACTGCAGTCTGATTCAATCTCACAAAGAAACTCGGTAACCCTGCAGTCTGTTTCAATCTCACAAAGAAGCTCGGTAACACTGCAGTCTGTTTCAATCTCACAAAGAAGCTCGGTAACACTGCAGTCTGTTTCAATCTCACAAAGAAGCTCGGTAACACTGCAGTCTGATTCAATCTCACAAAGAAGCTCGGTAACACTGTAGTCTGTTTCAATCTCACAAAGAAGCTCGGTAACACTGCAGTCTGTTTCAATCTCACAAAGAAGCTCGGTAAACACTGCAGTCTGTTTCAATCTCACAAAGAAGCTCGGTAACCCTGCAGTCTGTTTCAATCTCACAAAGAAGCTCGGTAACACTGCAGTCTGTTTCAATCTTGTAAAGAAACGTATGTCCTGGTACACGTTGAAAAGACGTGAAATTTCATTCATCATCCACAATTCAGGCGTTTGTTTCTTTCCCTTTCTTTTATTCATGTTATCTGTTCAGCTTATATTTACATGTTGATAACAGATGAAGTGTCAGTGTCCTTGCTTAAATACATAAAATCGACATAAACAAATCTTAAAAACATTTTGTTTTTCCTTTTTGCCGCTTACATCATGAAATCCATTTCAGGGAAACTGGCTAATCTCTGTAAAACGCAGAAAAAATGAATGAATAGATAAACAATTAGATGAAGAAAATAAATGAAAATGAACAGTCTCTCTGACTGACGTTCATATCAATTTCAGTTCACCTGTGTATCACGCCATTCTTGCTGCAGTTGTGGACAACCATCACTGATTAGAGTGAACACTATTTTCGACAAATTAATCTGAAAAGATACACAGTACTAAAGAAGAAGTGTAGCCGGCCATTTTGTCCGACCCGGCCGTTTTGTCCAACCTCGGACAAAACGGCTAAAACCCGGCAGTTTTGTCCGACTTTCAATCTTTTGTCGGACAAAATGGCCTGGTTAGACAAAACGGCTGGCTGTAAGTAAGCGGCCCTTTTGTCCGATATATTTTTTTAGTTGTTCTTTGCCCAGTTCCACTGGCAAAGAAGTATAAGTTCGTCGCGTTCTGGTTCTTTTTTTCTTTTTTTTCTTTTCTTTCTTTTTTTTTTTTTTTGTTTTTGTTTGTTTGTTTGGGTTTTTTTTACTGTCTGTCTAAAGGATATCTTCCGAACGGAAAGTCGGAGTCGCCTCAAACTTTGTGTGGTGGTGATGCACATGAATGGCAAGAGATCCGAACAAGAAGGTCATGACCTTGGCGTACGACCTTTGTGGGCCAATTAGGGTCAAAGTCAAGGTCGAGGAGATAGCTGGAGGACCCTACACATTTGAGGGTGGGGAAAATTTTTGTTGCAATCACGTATTCTGAACGGGTAGACAGATGCAATTCAAATTTTATGTGATGTTGTGCCACCTTAGTTGGAAGATATCTTTAAAAAAAAAAACATGTATTTCAAGGTCAAGATCATGACCTTGGTGAATGACTTTGAAAACTGAAAACCTATTTTTAGCCATATCTCGAGCACTGGAAAACATACGATGTCTGTCCCAAGGATATCTTCCGAACGGAAAGTCGGAGTCGCGTCAAACTTTGTGTGGTGGTGTGCCACATGAATGGCAAGAGATTCGAACAAGATGTGTGTGTGTGTGTGTGTGTGTGTGTGTGTGTGTGTGTGTGTGTGTGTGTGTGTGTGTGTGTGTGTGAAATGGAGAGAGACAGACAGACAGACAGATAGACAGACAGAGACAGAGAGACACAGAGAAAGAGTGAGAGAGAGAGAGAGTGAGAAAGAGACAGAGAGAGACACAGAGAAAGAGTGAGAGAGACAGAGCGAGAGAGAGAGAGAGAGAGAGAGAGAGAGAGAGAGAGAATCTATAACTTCATGTGACTTATGAATGTCAGTGTGTGTCAATTACTCAGTAGTTTGTGTTGTGTGTGTGTGTGTGTGTGTGTGTGTGTGTGTGTGTGTGTGTGTGTGTGTGTGTGTGTGTGTGGCGGGCAAAGAACAGCCGCTCGCAGAACAGCCGTTGCAGCCGCTCGGCGATGCGCCTGTTATTGCTGTGCCTAGTTCATGCAACAAGTTGTACTTAGGCTTGCTGATGTTGCACTTAGCGTAATGTTTAATCCCACCTACATTCAAGTAAAGGGTGACGTCTCCACATTTTGTCGATCATGAAGGATAACTCCCAACATTTTTTTTTTAGGCGGAAATCGACAATTACACAGTGCTAAGCTCATGACTGTCAGTGAAGTGGGTCAGCTCTATATGGGTGGGGGGGGGGGGGGGGGGGGGGGGAGGGGGCTTGGGGGGGGGGGGGGGGTTATGTCAAATAAATCGAAGTTTTGAGTTATCATTCAAGAACAACTTTTAGCTCAAAAGGTATATGAAAGACAGCCCTATCTACACTGAAAAAAGGCAATATTGCAAATACACAAAGAAGCAAGCAGACAGGAGGGGGTGGCTTGAATACACCTTTACCAAATTTTCAAGTTCAAGGTTATGACCTTGACGTGTGACCTTCAAAACCGAAAATCTATTTTTAGCCATATCTTGGGCAGCGGTCGACATAGGAAGTTGAAACTTGGTATGAAGGTTGTTTGGTTTATTGCTCTCCAAATATGTCAAAGCAGTTAAGGTCAAGGTAAAGGTCACAGACAACACCACCAGACTCTCAAAATTGGGTGTGCGTCAATTGTTTGTCCCAAGACCCCAACGGTTTGACACAGTCACCTCAAATTTTATATCGTGATGTGCCACCTGTCTCTCTCTGTCTCTGTCTCTGTCTGTCTGTCTGTCTGTCTGTCTCTCTCTCTCTCTCTCTCTCTCTCTCTCTCTCTCTCTCTCTCTCTCTCTCTCTCTCCTACAGCCAAGTAAATAAATCACGAGAATAAGTCCCGCTCGATAGTCATGGCCCCTGACGGCCAATGGTCAGCTTAAGACGCCAAATTGGCCACCTGGGGGCATGACGCCCGAATGGGTTTTTTCCACGTGATTTCTTTACTTGGGGGTAGACAGACAGGAAAAAAAAAAAAAAAACAGAACGCGACGAATTTACACTTTTTTTGCCAGTGAAATATCGGACAAAACGGCCGCTTACTTAGAGCCACCCGTTTTGTCCAAGGCCGTTTTGTCCGACAAAAGATTGAAAGTCGGACAAAATAGCCAGGTTTTAGCCGTTTTGTCCGATGTTGGACAAACGGCGGGGGTCGGACACAACGGCCGGCTACAAGAACAAACATCAAAACAAGTATTCTTTCACTTCTCATGAAGAATCTGGCTTCAAATCCACTTATATGATGATGAATATTTTTGACGGTACGTGCAATTGGGATGAGGGTTGGGAATGGGATAGGGAACACAATGTTCCTAACTCCAGTGTGTACTGCTATTACACCTCTGTCAGACGATTCATAAATTAGTTTCCATTTGTCCGATTTGCTCTCATCCTTCCCCAAACGCCCTTCTCTATTCCCATCGAGAGAGAGAGAGAGAGAGAGAGAGAGAGAGAGAGAGAGAGAGAGAGAGAGAGGAGAGAGAGAGAGAGAGAGAGAGAGGGAGAGAGAGAGGGTGAGAGAGAGAGAGAGAGAGAGAGAGAGAGAGAGAGAGAGAGAGAGAATGTGAATGAGAATGGTTTATTCATTAGGCCATGGCCCCTTATGAGAGAGAGAGAGAGAGAGAGAGAGAGAGAGAGAGAGAGAGAGAGAGAGATGCAGATAGAGAGACTGACAGGCGGGCAGGCAGACAGGCAGGAAGGCAGACAGACAATCAAACAAAACAGATAGATAGATAGATAGATAGATATAGATAGATATAGATAGATAGATAGATAGATGGATGGATGGATGGATGGAAAGAGGAAGAGATTACTTTGGTGGACGTAGACAGTCATAAAAAAAAACCTTTCTAGCGGAATATCGATTCATGGGAGAGTCGCACATGAGTTGGGAATGGAATGTACATAAACCTGGCTATTTTGATACATAGGTTGACATTCCTCCTGAAAGACAAGACAAGAGAGGAAAAGAGTGTAACAAGGGCTGGGAAATGACAGAGAACTGGTGTACATGTGGAGGGGGGGGGGGGGGGGGGATAATGGGTGAGGACAGAAGCGAACGACGAGTAGGGCTGGGAGAAAGAAGGCGGGGGTGGGGGGGGGGTGGGGGGTTGATATACGCTAGACCGCTGACTTTCTCAGTACAAGGTAAGTGCAGTAGCTTTTAAGAGTTCGTTGTAGATCTGAGGTAGGTGTTCAGCTTGCAGACGACAGTATACACCAAGCGGTACAGAAACGAAGAGGATCCTTTAATCTACAGACGTAGAAGGATATAGGAACAGAAAACAATCAACTGACCTTCAGGTTCAGCAAGTCGTACAGGAACTCGATCGTACATGCAGCTGCCAATCTTCTGATAACGACAACTTTTCATTGACTAGACTCAAGCTCAGTTAAGACTCGAACACTTCTGTGCCTAACAATGACTCATACTTTTCAACAAATCTCATTTCTCTTTCCCTCCCAGTTGCACAACTCTCATCCTTTCATATGTCATCTAAAGAATGTTCTCGAACATACTCGATCATTCTTTTCTAGAATATTCTGAATATCGGTAAGTTCAACTATGAAATCGCAACAAGTTTATGCGAACGTGATTCGATCAGCTTCTACAACATTCTCGAATCTTCGGAAATGCACTAGCAACTTACGGAGACCTGGTGAACATTACAACATAATCTCGAGTATTCTAATCGCATTATCAATTGATCCAAAAAAACAAAACTGAAGAATTAGGCATACGGTCGCTTTCAAATGTTTTACATAAATCAACTACAAGCACTACATTGACCGAAAATACAGAGATCAAAAAAGCGATAAGTAAAAGGAGGCTTGCAACTTGTCATTATTGCTATGACGTCTTTCGTGAACGTTACTCTTCTTTTGTCTCCCTTTTAAATTGTAATAGGGAGGGGGGAGGGGGGTATTACAGGACGAAATGGAGGAGGCGACAGGGTAGGGGGGGAGGGGGGTGGCTGTAGGGAGACGGCAAAGGGAATTGAAATGGAAGGGGGGGGGGCTGTAGGAAGACAGCACAGCACAGGGAATTGAAATAGGGGGGGGGGGGGGGGGGGGGGGGGGGAGGGCGGGGCGAGATAAAAGCAATGAGTAGAAGGGAGGGAAAGTGTATATAAAAAGGAAGGAACAAGCAATTTTTGAAATGGATTTTGTCAAGGAATTTACGGACAGCTCTGGCGAAGTCACAATAAAAGTATGGGGATTAATGTTTCACTGAGTGTGGAGATTTCAGCAAAGGAATCCACATAGAAAATGTTGAAATAAACTATGTCTAGCATTGGCAGAAACTTTAACAGACAACCAACTCACACCAAGATTGATAGCATATTGGATATTTTTCTTAACTGAGAACTAAAGAACTAAGAGCATCAACGGACTAAAAAACAATTGTGTGAGCACTGCAAAGGTCTGCTCAATAAAGAGAGCTGCAAAGAGCATTATCAGTGACATTATTTGTAAAGACTGTGTCAGCCGTCGCGCAAAATGATCAAGTTTCAAAGTGTTGTGGCAGAAAGTTACTCCACATCTTTAAAAAAAAAAAAAAAAAAAAAGAATCACTTCACTTTGAGTATCAGACGAACACATTTCTGAAAGAGATCGTGACAGGAAACACAACGGCTAAAAGCACCAAATGGCTGCCAGTGACCTCCTACAGCAACAGATGGACAGGCTACAAATTAATGGAGTGGGCCGGGCGGCTGTGTCGGCTGAAGAAGAAACGGAAAATGATGCTGCTCGTGTTGAGATAGAAGACAGCAATACTGACTGGTGCCTTGCCCAGCTAGCCTGATATCACTCCTATAGCCTTTGGCTTTCTTTAACAGACTTACCTTTCGTCAAACAAACGTAAAACAGAGGTCTACGCTTATAGAGTGGGTGTAACGTGGGTACTGTAAGACAGGAAAGTATCTATTTACATCAAAATTCATACGGGCCTTCTTTTAGCTGAACGTAATAACAGTCAAATCTCAACATCCTCTCTGTTTTTTACTTGAAAATAGTTATGCAGGGCGAGCAAAAACTGGGAGTGAGGTGGGAAGGGAAGGAGAGAGGGGGGGGGGGGTCCTGTAACTCTAACTGCCCGACCGTTCCATTCACACGCATATATCCGCACGCTCAATCATGCACGCATGCAATGTTCAGTTCTATTTCTGTGTTCCTTTTTTTTTTCATTTGACCTCTGTCATTTTCTTTGGCAGATAGATGCTGGAGGAAGATGCTATGTCTACGACGATGAAGGAAACAATGCCATGCAGAGGGTGAAAGCTGTGGAGGAGTGCCGAAAGCTTGGAGCTTCTTTAGTCAGTCTGGAGACTGCCCAGGAATTCGATGCTTTCATGGAAGTCACGAAATACAGCACAAGCTATTCAGGAGTCTGGATTGGTTGACAGAAGCTCGATTTGGCACAGTGCTGTCACTTCTCAATACCATGTAAGAATCCATCCTGTGCATCTTGATGTTAAATGTACTTTTTCGTGTGAATTCTTAGTTCATGTTCGTGTCCCTTCTGGTGCTAAGTGACAGTATAGTACGAGCAGTGTGTACCTTATGGGCAAAATGTTCACCCAAAAACTTCAAACGGAGAAAGGAAATGAATGATTTAATAAACGAATAAATAAATGCATGTGCCACGACAAATAAGCGACATGGCAATAAAAGCAACAAATACAACAACAAAAATAGCAACTACTACTACTACTTCTACTACCACTACTACTACTATTACCACTACTACTACTACAGTTGCTGCTACTGCTACTAATACAAACATTGTATATATTTATACTACCACCGCTACCGTCATCACTCCTCCTCCACCTCCTAGTAGTAGTAGTAGTAGTAGTAGTAGTAGTAGTAGTAGTAGTAGTAGTAGTAGCAGTAGCAGAAGTAGTAGTAGTAGTAGTAGTAGTAGTGATAGTAGTTGTAGCTGCAGTAGTAATGGTAGCAGCAGCAGCAGTAGTAGTAATAACAACAACAACAACCACAACTGTAATGATAATGATAATAATAAATGGGATTGCCAAAGCAGCAGCTGTTATGGTTAGAATGAACCAGAGGGTCTGGAATAAGCCCAGCCTCACTGTGAAGATCAAGCTGCACGTCTACCAGGCGTGCGTGCTTAGCACACACCTCTACAACAGCGAAGCATGGACCACCTGCATGAGCCAAGAGAGAGGAAACTCAACAGCTTCCACCTGAGGTGCCTGCGATGCGTTCTGCACATCCAGTGGCAATACAAAGTACCCAACACAGAGGTCCTGGAACGTGCCAACATGAATAGCATGGTCGCCATTCTCAGCGAGAGGCACCTTCGCTGACTTGTCCATGTCAGGAGAATGGAACCCTGGCCGTATCCCCAGAGATCTCTTGTATGGTGAATTGGCAGATGATGACTCGCGCGCCTGCGCTACAAAGATGTCTGCAAGAAGGACCTGAAAATGTGCAGCATCAACGTCAGTAGACGGAAAAGCTGTGCAGAAGACCACCCAGCCTGGCACCTTGCTGTCAGACGGGGCGCACAGAAAGCAGAGGAGGCGAGGAACACAACCCTCGCTCCAAAGAGGAGGAAGGTAAGGCAACGACAGCCGGACAGACATCGTTGTTCACGTCCAGCAAATGTACCAGAGACTGCCTCTCGCAAGTCGGACTGTACAACCACACGCGAAAGTGCAGATAAACCCAACATACTGATGCTAAACCCGAAGACGGAATGCTGCTGACGAAATATAAGAATAATAATAGTAGTAATAATAATAATAATAACATGCCAACAACAACAACAATAATAATAGTAATAATAATGATAATAACAATGATAATAACGATGATGATAAGAATGATACAGTAATGATGATGATGACGATAAAGGCATTTACAGATCGCTTTTTGTCTGGTGTGTTCAAAACACTTTGTATACATAAGAATATAAAAAAAAAAAAAAATGTAAGTGTTACGGAGGCGCTCGTGCGTGTGTCTGTTTGTCTGACTCACAGAAATTCGGATGCGTGTACGATTTTTTTTTTTTTTAATTCACAAAACACCACACATTCGAAACACGGACAGCCAGGCAACAAGTCAACGTTTTCTTTTTTCATGCTGCCTGAGCCATCAAAACACAAATTCAAAAAAAAAAACAGCAATATACAACAATATCAATTCAGCAAAATAACGTACGCCGTAATCCTTGGCGTACAATTCATGAGATTCACACACACACACACACACACACACACACACACACACACATATATATATATATATATATATATATATATATATATATATACATTTGAATTATAAACAAAGCTTGCTTTTATGTCTCAGATTGTAGAAATAGGGGGGGGGGGGGGGGGGGGGGGTGATAAGCTCTCATATCTGCAGTGGTAGATGATTCTGCCTAACTGACAGTATGTGCTTGAGTGGGATGAATGGGGAATACCGATATTTCGAAACCTGATTGTTTCTCCTCAGTGACCGCAGAAAGTGGTAATTTGACTTTTCTGCCTTTTCCGTTTTAAGAAGAATGCTATACCAGAAAAAGGCTGGTGTGCAATACCGTGGTATGTTTGTTGAGTTTTCAAAAAAAAAAAAACAACCAAAGGTGCCACCTAAGAAGCAAAAGAAAATCATGAAAGAGCAAACCAGGCTACATTTTCTTGTGAAAAGTAGAAAATATAAAAAGATATCCTCTTAAGACACAAGTGCTGAGGGCCAGTTCTTGGAATGAATCCGCAAGGGACTAAATTACAATAAAACAATACATTCCAAGGATAACTACCGAGCACCATTCCAGCAACTTACAGAGCAGTTTTGTGTTGCAATGACCGCAAAAAATATTGAATTATAAACAAAGCTTGCCCTTATGTCTCAGATTGTAGAAATAGGGGGGGGGGGGGGGGGGGATAAGCCCTCATATCTGCAGTGGTAGATGATTCTGCCTAACTGACAGTATGTGCTTGAGTGGGTGAATGGGGAATAATAAATGCTTCTCAAAATGAACCTTCAGCAAACTTATAGTCTCCGAAGCGGTAGACCATTTCCAATGGGGAGAAAGCTCACTAACATATAACTCCTGGTCAGATACCGATATTTCGAAACCTGATTGTTTCTCCTCAGTGACCGCGGAAAGTGGTAATTTGACTTCTCTGCCTTTTCCGTTTTTTAAAAAGAATGCTATACCAGAAAAAGGCTGGTGTGCAATACCGTGGTATGTTTGTTGAGTTTTCAAAAAACAAACAACCAAAGGTGCCACCTAAGAAGCAAAAGAAAATCATGAAAGAGCAAAACAGGCTACATTTTCTTGTGAAAAGTAGAAAATATAAAAAAGATATCCTCTTAAGACACAAGTGCTGAGGGCCAGTTCTGGAATGAATCCGCAAGGGACTAAATTACAATAAAACAATACATTCCAAGGATAACTACCGAGCACCATTCCAGCAACTTACAGAGCAGCTTGGTGTTGCAATGACTGCAAAAAATATTGAATTATAAACAAAGCTTGCCCTTATGTCTCAGATTGTAGAAATAGGGAGGTGATAAGCCCTCATATCTGCAGTGGTAGATGATTCTGCCTAACTGACAGTATGTGCTTGAGTGGGTGAATGGGGAATAATAAATGCTTCTCAAAATGAACCTTCAGCAAACTTATAGTCTCCGAAGCGGTAGACCATATCCAATGGGGAGGAAGCTCACTAACATATAACTCCTGGTCAGATACCGATATTTCGAAACCTGATTGTTCTCCTCAGTGACCGCGGAAAGTGGTAATTTGACTCCTCTGCCTTTTTTTCGTTTTACGAAGAATGCTATACCAGATAAAGGCTGGTGTGCAATACCGTAGTATGCTTCTTTCTTTGTCCACGCCCAGCTAAACACGACAGTCCACAGACGTAGCAAGTCTCTCGTGAAGAACGCTGTAAAGCAAGTTGTAGCCGAGGTTGGACAAAACGGCCGGGTCGGACAAAACGGCCGGCTAAAACCCGGCTGTTTTGTCCGACTTTCAAATTTTTTTTGTCGGACAAAACGCCTGGTTGGACAAAACGGCCGGCTCTAAGTAAGCAGCCGTTTTTGTCCGATATTTCACTGGCAAAAAAGTATAAATTCGTCGCGTTCTGTGTTTTTTTTTGTTTTGGGTTTTTTTTCCCCTTTTTTTTCTGTCTGTCTACCCCCAAGTAAAGAAATCACGTGGAAAAAACCCATTCCGCTGTCATGCCCACAGTGGCCAGTTTGGCGTCTTAAGCTGACCATTGGCCGTCAGGGGCCATGACTATCGAGTGGGTTTTATTCTCGTGATTTATTTACTTGGCTGCAGGAGAGAGAGAGAGAGAGAGAGAGAGAGAGAGAGAGAGAGAGAGAGAGAGAGACAGACAGACAGACAGACAGACAGACAGACAGACAGCCACAGACAGACAGACAGACAGAGACAGAGAGAGACAGCTGGCACATCACGATACAACATCTGAGGGGACTGTGTCAAACCGTTGGGGTCTTGGGACAAACAATTGACGCACCCTCAATGTTGAGAGTCTGACGTTGTCTGTGACCTTTACCTTGACCTTAATTGCTTTGACATATTTGGAGAGCAATAAACCAAACAACCTTCACACCAAGTTTCAGCTTCCTATGTCGACCGCTGCCGGGATATGGCTAAAAATAGATTTTTCGGTTTTGAAGGTCACACTCAAGGTCATAGCCTTGACCTTAAAAATTTGGAAAAGGTGTATTTAAGCCACCCCCTCCTTTTTCTTGCTTCTTTGTGTATTTGCAGTATTGCTTTTTTCAGTGTAGGGTAGGGCTGTCTTTCATCTATCTTTTGAGCTAAAAGTTGTTCTTGAATGATAATTCAAAACTTCGATTTATTTGACATAGCACCCCCCCTTCGCCTCCCCTCCCCCCCCCCCCTCCCCCCGACACACACACACACATCCATATAGAGCTGACCCACTTCACTGACAGTCATGATAATAGCACTGTGTAATGGTCGATTTCCGCCTAAAAAAATCATGTTGGGAGTTATCTTCCTGGTCGACAAAATGTGGGGACTTTACCCTTTACTTGAATATAGGTGAGATTAACATTACGCTAAGGGCTCCGCCCCCACCCCCCACCCCCTGCCTTCCTTTACCCTCATATCTTAGCCCCCACCTTTCTCTCTGTCTCTCTCCACACCGAGTAGCTGACATTCATTCAATAATTGTCTTTGTCTTTCACACACTGCTATATCACTACTGAAAGTAACTTTCCTCACTTTTGGACACACACACACACACACACACCCACACCCACACACACACACACGCACCACACACGCACACTCACACACTGAGTAGTTGACACACACTGACATTCATAAGTCACATTAAGTTATAGATTCTCTCTCTCTCTCTCTCTCTCTCTCTCTCTCTGTGTGTGTGTGTGTGTGTGTGTGTGTGTGTGTGTGTGTGAGTGTCTCTGTCTCTCTCTCTCTCTCTCTCTCTCTCTCTCCCACTCTCTCTCTCTCTCTCGCTCGCTCGCTCTCTCTCTCTCTCTTTCTCACACACACACACACCACACACACACACACACACACACACACACACACACCTGGCCTAACAGTGGCACAACTGGCACGTCGGGTTACTGTTGACCTCTCCACACCCTAGCAGAGTGGAGACAGGGGTAGATGTCGGCTACGCCCCAGATCCGGGCGCAGTGGCAGGTCGGGTCACTGTCGACTCCCTCTCGTCGACCTCTCCACACCCCCAGCAGGGTGGAGACAGGGGTAGACCTAGGCGACGCCCCCCAGACCCTCTAGCAGTGGCAGCCAGTTCCCGGTCACACACCAGGACAACGACTTCACCTGGGGGAACTGATAACTACCTTGATTATCTAGCCTACTGTAACATGGCTATTATTCATCACGGTTTATTAATCATATTCATAACCAACAGTTACTTTATATTTCACCAGAACTTGGGGAAAAATACCCAAAGTGAAATCTACAAGTTTAATACATTATCACAATAGAACATTCTCTTTTTCGGAATCATGTTCTACACAATTGGGGGAGGGGGGGGGGGGGAATTACCACATAGACCTTTTCGAAATCATGTTTTACACATTGGGGGGGGGGGGGGGGGGGGGGGGTGGTCCAACACAGACCTTTTGAAATGTTCTACACATTGGGGGGATAGGATTTCCACACAGACCTTTTCAAGATAAACCAAGAATATAATCATTGCATATAAAAAAAATTATTTCCTTTCGTCTCTTTCATCATGATAAGAATGTTTTTATCATTTTACATAATCACTACATTTCAGTGTTGCAGGGATGAAAAAAAAATCCCAGAAAGTGAAAAGCGATGGTGGTAGGGGCAGTGGAGATATCTACAGGATTCTTCCCCCTGTGCCACCCCGGGCCTTGTGTCTTTGCCTTGTGTTGTGGTGATGGTTGCATGTAGTCCACGCTTGCTTGCTCTGCTCTGCTTTGCTCTGCTTGCTAGTGGTGCTTTGTGTAGTTATTGCCTGGCACGATACTGACATCAGCGGGGCATCCTTGCGGTTGTTAGTCCCATGGCTCGGAATAGCCTCTTTCACTTCAAGACCAATCGTGTGTTGTTTTTAAACCACATCCTCCCAGAGGTGACCAACAGTAACTGGGCAGCGCGAGCACCCAGGCTAAACACGGCAGATCTAGAGGAGTCAACCTCGATATAAATATGTCAAAATATGTCAACACCAAGCTCCAACAGCAGAACAGGCGAATGAGGATGCAGTTTCCCAATGGCTGTGAAGGTGGAAGAGAGCGACTGTAAGGGGGAAGAGAAGGGGGAAAGGAGGAGACGAAAGATTTTTATTTTAAAAAAAGACACAACAAACACCAGCCGCCGTGGCGAAGTGGTTAGCGTCGCGGACTCCCGGCTGGGAGGTCGTGGGTTCGAATCCCATCAGAAGTCATGTGGGTTTTTTCTGCCCTTGGCCTGGCCCCTACCCAGAGTTGAGTTTGCTGCGGGCTCAGTTGGGAAGACTGGGACCACGCAGTCAAGTTTCATCAACTTAATGGATGCGTTTCTGGGAGTGTTGCTCAAATTTCCTGACCAACTGCAGGTTCTGTATCTTCGGGCCTGGTTGACGACGGGATATATTATGAAAGGAAGCGTAGAGTACAGCCCTGTCATGTAGTCTCAGACCGAAATGGAAATCCGTAGCATCACCTTAATCATCCTCATTCTCATCGATCAGCATTAAAAAAAAAGTCTCAAATTCTGTGGCCCTTCGTGCCCTGCTCTCATGGTGACCTCGATGTCCACGTCTGTGGCCTTGGGTTTGGTTCCGTCGGGGTCACCAGTATCAGCGAGTCCATGCGGGCTGTTGTTGGACGGACGTGGTGGCGCCCCCTCCGGAGGGAGAGCTCACTCACGCCGGCTCTGCGACTAATTATTGTCGTCAGTAGAGGGCTTAGCAGGTGTGTGTCCTGCGTATGTTAGATCAGAACAGGCGCTGCTGAACCACCAACACCCTGAAGTGACTCGGCAGCAGTGCAGTGTCTCCTCCGGTGGGTTGCCTCTTGATGACTTGACATTGACTGCTCCCTGTGGACTGCCGGTGCCGGGACTGTGGCGGGGCCTACCGGGATGTGGCTGTGGACGGGGTGTCGGAAATGAGCGGCGTGGGTGGGGTGCCACTGCCTCTGAGGTGGCGCAGAGGTTTGGACAGCAAAAAAAAAAAAAAAAAGAAACAAACAACAACCAAATTTTAAATGGATGCCTATCTAAATGCAAACTCCCACCTGACTCACTACTCTCAACTCAACAAAGGGTGTGGTCAGAAAACTGGCAGGTGCATCCTCTGAGTGTGCCAGAGAACTGTCAGGCCCCTTTCGGGCCAGAAAACTGTCAGGTATACTCTGCGGGTGGACCCGAGAACTGGCAGGCACACTCTGCACCAGAAAACAGGCAGGAATGTCCCGGAATGTCCCAGAAAACTGGCAGAACAGAGCCCGAACGCCCTTCAGGTGCAACCCCCGTTTGCACCCGGGAACTGGCATGCGTTCCCCCTTTTGGGACCGCACGAGTGCTTGAAACACCTAAGATACTTTTTCTTGCATGGATGCTTGCTTCTTTTGGCGCATGTGCAAGCATGAGTTTTGGACACACAAGGAATTTTGCCCCACTGTCATTGCACAGCATCCCATCCTTCAGAAGGAGGTATGTGGTCATCATGACTGGTAAACCCCACGTTAACCCTCTTCCTGTAGAAGAAAGGTACATGGTCATGATGACTGAACACCCCATGGTACCCCTTCTGCGACCTGGGCCTCGAGAGAGGTCCCCCCACAGAAGCTACCATGGGTCCATCCAGCTGGGGGCCCCTTTCCTGGAGAGGTCAAAACTGTCCGGCTTATCCTTCCGTCAGCTTCGATAT
>JADBJO010010244.1:10000-13876 GCA_016801955.1 Conus betulinus
GGCGAACCATCAAGCTTTGGAATTGACTTTTTTGAATTACAATGTGGAACATTTATTAAAAACAATTGCATGACTGTTCTTTTATGAATTATATTAATTCCTTTGATGTTGTCTGTCTGACAGAAACCTTTGTCGGTGCAAGCTTTGATTATGAAACCATTTTTCCAGAGTTTAGAAAATTTGCTGCTCCAGCTACAAAATTTACAGTACATGGGAGAACTCTCTGGAGGAGTGTTAGTGATGGTTAAGAAACATTTGGAACCATTTGTAAAACAAATTAAGGTCGACTGCAGTATGCTGTTGTGCTAAAGATGGACAGTAGATTGTTCAACATTGGAAAGGATGTTATTTATGTGGGTTGCTATGTGGTGCCAGAAGGAGGTCCAGCTTACAACCATATGCAGGTAAAGGACGGAGTTGTCGTTCTTGAAGAAGCTCTGTCAGAGGTAATACGTAAATGATGATGTCTGCCTCATGATATGTGGAGATCTCAATGCAAGAACGGGATGCAAACAATCATCAAGGCTGGAAAACATGCTTATTTATCAGGCACTTAACCCGATGTGGAGTGATGAAAATGATGATGATGATGATGATGATGATGATGATGATGATGACTTGGAATTTCATAAATGTCGTTGTTCAAAAGACCAATCGATTAACAGTTTTGGGAGATCATTGTTAGATTTGTGTTATTTGTTTGATCTGATTATATTGAATGGCTGTTGTGTTGATGACAAAGAAGGGGAATTCACTTTTATTTCCCCAAATGGGTGTAGTGTGATTGATTATTTTCTAGTCTCTTCTCAACTGAAGGAATCTTGCAATGTGAAAGTTGGGGACAAACTGTTTTCTTGGCACTTACCTGTAGAAATGAAATGGAAGAATGGGTTTAACGAAACTAAAAAAAGACAACTCAGCACTGCAGAGTAAGAATGAAGAAGAAAAGATTGTATGGATTGACGAAAATGAACAATTGTTTAAAAATGAATAGAATCAAATGATTTTAGAAACATTATGGAAAGAATTTCTCTCAGAATTGTCATAACGTTGATTTATGTATTGAACTTTTGTGAATGCTTTGTGTGGTGCCGCAGCGTGCATGATGAGAAAGGTTTATAACGTAAGGAAAAAGTGTGATGACTGGTTTGATATGGGAATGTCGACAAAAACAACGTCTGGTCAAAAATCTGCTTCAGAGGTATAGGAGAGCTAAAACCGAGCCATATAAGACAGAGCGTAAAGGTGAGTACGTTAAAGAAAGAATAGAATACATTGATTGAGAAAAAGAAAAAGAAAGAATTTGATGAGATTAGATTACAAAGATTAAAAGAGTCAGCCAATGACCCAAAGCGTTTCTGGTCAGCAGTAAGACAAGTAAACAGAAAGACAACGATAACCAATGATATCACATCTCAGCAATGGTATGATCATTTCTTTAATGTCTTTAACCATTCTTGTAACACAGTGGAAGGCAGTGGAATAGAAACACAAGAATTAGAAACAGAAATGACGGAAACAGAGATGAACCTTTATTCAACGAACCGATTACTACACAAGAAGTGATTGACGGCATAAAACATTTGAAAGGTGGGAAGAGTGCAGGGCCAGATAAAATTGTAGGGGAAATGCTGAAAAGTTCTAATCATTTAGTAATTGATGTTCTGACATTGATATTCAATAACTTGTTTCGGAGCGGGTCATTTCCGGTTGAATGGGCTAAATCAATCATAGTTCCTATCCACAAAAAGGGAGATGTAAACACTCCTGATAACTACCGAGGTGTAGCACTGACAAGTGTTGTCAGCAAAGTTTACACACACATTTTAAATGTGAGATTAAAACGTTGGGCAGACCGGGAAGAGAAAATCGTGGAGGAGCAAGCAGGATTTAGATCTGGGTACAGCACAACTGATCATATATTTACGTTGTTTGCTCTTGTGTACAAAAATACATGCATAGAAATACAAATTGTATGTCTTTTGTTGATTTCAGGAAAGCTTTTGATTCCGTAAATAGAAATATTTATGGAATGTTCTTAGAAAAAAACGGAGTCAATGGAAAGTTATATATGGCATTACGGGGAATGTACGACTCTGTCTTGGCATGCGTGCGTGAGAAATGTGTTTATTCTGATTTTTTCATTGTCCACGTGGAGTCAAGCAAGGTTGTCTTTTAAGCCCACAATTGTTTTTTTTTTTTATCAATGAGCTTGCTATAGAACTCTCAAGAAATGGTAAACATGGTATTCAGATTATTCCAGGTGCCGTGGAGATTTTTATGATGCTGTTTGCCGATGATGTAATTCTGTTGTCTAGTACAGCAATAGGATTGCAAAACCAATTGAATGTTTTGAAACAGGAAGCTGATAAACTACAGTTGACAGTAAACCTTGATAAAACCAACATTATTGTGTTTCGTAAAGGTGGATATTTAGCTAGGAATGAAGTTTGGTGGTATGGTAGTTCTGAGGTTAAAGTGACCAATTCGTATAAATACTTAGGTATATGTTTTTACAACAAAATTAAGTTGGAATTTAAGTTTGGTGTGTGAAACAAGTAGAAAAGGCAAAAAAAAGGGAGTGATAGAAATTTTGAGAACATTAAGAAATTAAATACTACTGATCCAGACATATTTTGGAAGCTATTTGATACCCAGATTGAACCGATTCTTACATATGGTGCTGAAATATGGGGACTGGAGAATAATCCAAACATAGAAAGAGTGCACACTTATGCAATCAAACGGTTTCTGAATATTCCGATTCATTCATCCAATAAAATAGCTACTTACGGTGAAACAGGAAGGTACCCTTTGTACATCAGATGTATTGTAAAGTGTGCGTTAGATACTGGTGTAAAATAATACGATTACCAGAAGCTAGACTGAGCAGGCAAGCCTACGACATGATGCTGCAACAATGTGAGTCAGGAAATGTTAACTGGGCCTCTAAAATAAAGAAAGTGCTAACAGAGAATGGGTTTGGAATAGTGTGGTTGAACCAGGGAGTCGGAAACGAAACCGTTTTTTTATGTCTGAATTCAAAGGACTAATTTCCTCGTATAAACAAAACTGGCACAGCCAACTAGAAGAACATGATAGATATTCCTGGTTCCTGTCCTTCAAAAGTAATTTGGAGGCAGAAAAGTATTTACATGTAGTATCTAATCGGTGGCAAAGAGGTATCCTTGCAAGATTTAGAAATAGAACACTGGGGATTAAATGCTAATAAAAGATGGTATCTAGATAATGATGCTGTTGATGATTCATGTCCATTGTGTAAATGATTGCAATTAGAGAAGACGAGTTACATTTTTTGTTCAACTGTCCTGCTTATGAGAACATTAGAAAAAAATCAAGACTATTTGCTCATAACACAGTCAAGAGTCGAACCTTAACAGTATTTTGCAAACAAAATGATGAAACATTGTTAAAGATGCTGGCAAAATATGTAACAGAAGAAGCTGTAGATACGCGGAAAGAAAATTGTGAATGAATAAAAGTTCAGAACACTGAGGGGATATCAATTATATTTCTCTTTTAAGGTGTAGAAAACTTATTTGACCTTAAAGCTTGATGGTTCAAGTGAACGTTTTTCATAATATCAGTCAAGATGACTTATTTGTACAAAAAAAAATGTGTGAATGGGGAGAAGGGAGGATAAGGATATAAATGCGTGCGTGCAAGTCGATGGAAGATAGGATGGATCAGAATGTGTGTGTGAAGGGAATGGTTGCTGTGTGATGATTTGGTACTAGATATTACACAAGAAAAAATGCAATGAGTGATGAAAATGGAAATAATTTCTTAATTTTGCTAGTTGTATAGACATCTAATTTGCAGTTTTTTTTTTTTTTTTTTTTTTCAATGCAAAAA
>JADBJO010010244.1:31738-41738 GCA_016801955.1 Conus betulinus
CTGGATGTTGTCCTCCCACCTTGCTTTTGTACTCCCAGTTCTTATAGAACAGGGGAGTAACTTTTACAATAGGAACGAAGAAATGCTGTGTGTGTGTGTGTGTGTGTGTGTGTGTGTGTGTGTGTGTGTGTGTGTGTGTGTGTGAGTGTGTGTTGTGTGTGTGTGTCCGTCCGTCCGTGGTCAAAATGTGTTCTACTCGCTCCAGACACAAAAAAACTACTGGGCCGATCTATCTGAAAATTTGTAGGTATGTTCATTATGGGTCACGGATAATGCCAAACGTTTTTATTTTTATCAGAATAGCCGTTACTAACGGCTATAAGGCCCAAAAACGGTTTTTCTTCCGTTACTAAGGGCTATAAGAGCCCAAAACGGCTTTTCTTCTTCATGGACTATCTCAGAAAGTACTTGGCCGATCTTTCTGAAAATTTGTGGTCGTTATGGGTCACGGATGATGTCCGATGTTTTATTTTACCAGAACAGCGGTTACTAACGGATATAACGGGCCATAATGGTTTCTGTTCATTATGGAATATCTCGGAAAGTACTTGGCGATCTTTCTGAAAATTTGTAGGTGTGTTCATTATGGGTCACGGATGATGGCCGATGATTATTTTACCAGAATAGCTGTTACTAACGGCTATAACGGCCCAAAACAGTTTTTCTTCCGTTACTTACGGCTTTAACGGCCCATAATGGTTTTTCTTTATTATGGACTATCTCAGAAAGTACTTAGTCGATCTTTCTGAAAATTTGTAAGTATGTTTCATTATGGGTCCCAGATGATGCCCGATGTTTTACTTTACCAGAATAGCCTTTACTAACGGCCCAAAACGGTTTTTCTTCTTTATGGAATACCTCAAGCGTATTCAAGATAAACTGGGAGTACGTTGATATGCTTTGCATTTTTTTTTTTAAACTCTCTGCTCCTTCGTCTGTTCTATGGCACGGTTCCCTCCAAATATTTAGGCCGGCTGGTACAGAGAGGTGACCATACCTTTTCAGTATTCGTTTCAAAGTGAGGTGACTGCAGGCAGAAATAAAAACAACTACTAATCTTCTAAAATTGGGCGCAAAACCCATTTTGATGAGGTAGGCGATTGTTCGTTCTTCGTTTTCATTGTCTTGAATGTTGTCTTGCCTGAAGAAGACCAAAGAGGTCGAAGCGCGTCGTGTTTTGTTTTGTAATCTGTTTGTCTCTTTTGTTTGGCGGAACGGTAAAAATTCTTTTTGAGCCTTTTCAGTATTTGTTTCTTGATTGTTGTCAACAGATCATCCATCTGTATTTAAGAAGTAACAAACAAACAAAATATGGACAACTAATGTTTGCCAGTGTTTGTGTAAGTATAGATTTTCCTTTGTATGTGATGATCATGGAATTGGAGGCTTTAAAAGTTTGCTAATTTGTGTTAAACACAGATTTTTAGTTGTATGTTCAGACAGGTGAAACATTTTCCTGGGATGTATTATTCAGAACCGAGAATTAAAAAAGAATGATCGATGAGTTAGCATCCCCACGAAATCACTTGGCAGATCACTTTGACGTCATGAGATCTTACGTAAAGTTCTTCGATAGAGTAGAGAGTCGTCATTTTGTCTGCACAATTGAAGGTCAAAGTCTGGGGTTACCACAATGGTGAAGTTTGACGATGAAAATCGCTACGGCTCTGTGAAAAAAAAGTTGAACGTGAAAAAAGATGATTTTATCCTGGAATTGGGGACTGGAATTAGTCCAATGCCATGTGTCAGCAAGGATTGCAGAATTATGCACAGCTTGTGGACTTATTGTGCTTCTACGCCATTGGTAGAGCACAAGGATTCGGGAGTGAAAAGTGTAGCAGACGACAGGAAAACGAAGGTCATATGCATCATGCTATAATACAACAAGGAGAGGATATTAGATCTGCCTCGGAGGTCTGCTGTTGGTGGATCTTACCCTCTGTTCAAGAATTAGTTTCAGATGTATCTCCGAGTCAGGCACGGTATGGGTCAAGGGCTGGACTGTGCGATGAATATGTTTTGGTAATGGCTGAACTGACGACAAAAGCCAGGTACAGCTTTGAGTATAATCGAGAATATTAGCGTTTGGGGCCTAATCTGTAACCGTGGACTTGGACTCCAATAATGTGACGCTGTGATACTGTGCATCAGGAAGGTCCTGCAAAAGTGAAAGAGACTGACAAGTGAACTTATAATAACCGGTGTTCCTTTGATGTTTATAAAGATGCTGGCAAGGATGATGATGATGATGCAATAATCAAAAAAAATAAACTATTGGCCTATTTGTTCACAGAGGCAAGTGAAGAATGCGACACTGAGAGCTTTGACTGTGGCGATGATGAATGCATTCCAGCCAACTGGATCTGCGATACGGTGGAGGACTGCAAGGACCACAGTGATGAGAAACAGAACTGCCGTGAGTTCTACAACCTACACGACCCCATTTCCTAACACTGTTCTCCACTTCTGTGTAAATCATAGTGCTCTGGGACAACGACATGTCTGTTTGAGACCACGACTACCCAGTTCCATAGAACGATAATTAACTACATCAGGATTATCGACTACACGTGAGATACGGAACATACAGTTACCAAATGATTTAGTACATCAACGAACTGCAGTGACACCAAACAGATCACACAGACGTTAGGCTAATGGGCCGTGCCACTCACCGGGATAAGAAGGCTACATCACTGCATTGTCAAGACACCAAACTGAGAACATACTATCATGGAGATAACTATCCATATCACTCAACTCCTAACACCCCAAGCAGAAGGCACTATGATCCGGATAATTAACCACGCAGTAAACTTCTAAAATATTAAAAGACAAATCATTCAGATCATAAAGCAGTGAACTACGCTACAACACTGATACAAGTACAAAAGAAAAAAAAATGATATTAGGAGATATGACAAGGTAAGCAAATGCTAATGATACGATCGGTGACGTCTATTAGTTTTCTGAAGATTTAATGTGATCTTCAGGGCCGGATCAGGTGCTTGAAAGGAGGGGGTTCAAAAGAGAGCAGGGGGTATCCTTCCCCAATGGGAGAGGGGGGAAGAGGGGAGGAAGGGGGGGGGGGGGGGGGTAAAGTGACAAAATGGATTTTTGTCAGCCAGGGGTGATGGTGAGAGTGGAGGGATGCCGGAAACCTTGAAATGCCCCCCTCCCTCTCCCTCCCCACCCCCCTGGTCTGGCCGTGATCTTGGCTCATGCTGATTTTGCAAATGAGAAGGATTTTGTTCTAAAGTTATCACAATTCATCTTAGAATACAGATCACGAGTAAAATTAAAAACAACACAACCACCACAAAATCCCATCAGTTATGACTGTAGGGAAAAGAAACAGTGGCGATGCCCTACCAGAAAATGACGGTCTTTTAAAACTGAAATGTGTGTGTGTGTGTGTGTGTGTGTGTGTGTGTGTGTGTGTGTGTGTGTGTGTGTTTGTGCGCGCGCGCGCGTGCGTGTGTGCGTGCATGTACGTGTGTGAGTGTGCGTGTGTGTGTGTGTGTGTGTGTGTGTGTGCGCGCGCGCGCGTGCGTGTGTGCGTGCATGTACGTGTGTGAGTGTGCGTGTGTGTGTGTGTGTGTGTGTGTATGGGGGGTGAGGGGTGTACTGTGTGTGCAAACTGACCATGGACAAAGCAATAATATGGGGGATGTAAAGACAGCTTGTGTCTGTGATTATGATGAAGTCAGTGATGCAGAAAGAGTACTGTTGGAAGTCTTGGTCTTGGGCGATTAGGAGAACTGGCGACGCTGATGATGTGAATGTTTATTTTCGTTGGTTGATTCACTCAATGAATAATTACCACGATCTTTGGTCAACTGCTTGATTGTGAATGAATCATTACAGCCACGGACTGTACGGGACCGAACCAGTTCAAGTGTGACAACGGCGATTGCATGCCTGTGGATTTTGTGTGTGATGGTGATGATGACTGCGGTGATAACTCTGACGAGGAACGACCGTGCAGTGAGTCACTCTGCCTCCGTCCTTTACCTGGCTATCCACTTCTCTGTCTGAACTGCCATTTTCTGTTTGTTTCTACCTGTGTGTTGGCCTGTCTGTCTCCCACTTTAACTGGTGAAGTTTGCTGTGATACCGTATCTTGTATTAGGCGCTGTACGATGTGAACAGCCTCTTATCAAGCATACATTTATCCAGGCGGTCATTACTGCAGACTCGGTCATGTAATGTGGAGATTAAGACGTGAATGTTGCCTCAGATTGTGAGATCAGCGAGGCAATAGTTTTTAAGACACGGCACTAGAAGTAGCAGACAGCGTCCGGTCAAAATATTCTTTCTATCTTCACAGCCACCGCAGCAGGCAGCATCACATTTTCAGCACTGATTGGATCAAAACTCACACAGCATAGGGGTAGGAGTGTAGACAAACTATGTTCCCACTGTGGAGAGCATTTATGTATTCTAAAGAAAGGCTGATAAAATGATAAAACGGAACGGTCAATTTCAAAGTGGAAAGACTGAAAAGGATAGCAGAAAAAATCAAGGAATAACAGATTTAGGAGAAACAATGCATTTTCTAAAACATCTGATCAACTTTCTTTGTGGAGCAGACCCAGGTAAAAGGCCTGGAAAGAGAACCCTAATGCTGAGAAGGTTAAGCGGAGAAAAAGAAAAATCCAAACATTGTCCACACGTGGGAACCGAAACAGCAAAAAATAGAAACAAAAGAAAAGGAAAGAGAAAAACAGTTCAAAACAATTGCAAGGTAAGTGCAAGATACCTCAGAGTAACAATAATTATTTTGCAGGTAACTTAGCCAGGGCACAATGCTAGTCCAGTGTTAGTCATATCCCTTAGAATAGATGGCTGAAGAACACAGACACAGGTAACTTAGCCAGGGCACAATGCTAGTTCAATTTTAGTCATATCCCTCGGAATAGATGGCTGAACAACACAGACACAGGTAACTTAGCCAGGGCATAATGCTAGTCCAATGTTAGTCATATCCCTTAGAAGAGATGGCTGAACAACACAGACACAGGTAACTTAGCCAGGGCATAAAGCTAGTCCAATGTTAGTCATATCCCTCGGAATAGATGGCTGAACAACACAGACACAATTCCAGCTAGGCAGGACACTGATGGAATCAAGCCATACAAAAACGAGGAGGAAAAAGTCCTGTCCCACTGAAACACACCACATAGCACAGTGATAATAAAAACTGAATAATGAAGAGAAACAACACCAAACCAAATGACGCACGAAGTGGTCTTGAAGATAAAATCACAACAGACGATGTAGATGAAGCGGCGTGCTAAAGGTAGTGTAAAGAATCTAGCGAAATGCGCCATCTACATTCAGAAGAAAAGGTGAAATCGACCACTCCCCACCGGGGACGCATTGCAAACGGCAGGACACATAGTAACCCAGAAAAAGATAACCGTCAAGTGAATGGACTTGTAGTCAAACTATGCAAACTCTAATAAGAGAAGTCATGGAACAGAATATTGTTCACACACACACACACACACACACACACACACACACACACACACACGCACGCACACACACACACACACACACACATCAAACAGTACACCTTGCATATCAGCAAATGCTTCCCCCAGGAGTAGATGGCAACAGAACAGGGAAGACTACATGCAAGGGGAAAGGCGCCCATGCCCCTATGAAGTGCATGAGGAAGAAACGCTGGCCGTGGCAATGTCAGCATGCAGCCTTCCAAGTTCCATTCGTGCCAGTGCTAAGCTCTACACAAAGAAGTTCAACTGTGTAGACAGACTAGTGTTCGGGTGTGTGATAAAATATTGCCAGGGAAGAGACCGGCATCACACATGATAATAATGGCACAGTCAATGTTAGGTAGGTAGGTTACTCAAGATCTAACCAGTGCTTTGGGCTAATGCGTAGGTCAGACAGCTAGCTGCGAAGTCACAGTCATGAGACCCTTTTTCTTAAATTCTCTCATTTGAATCATTAATTCATTTATCTATCCATCAGCTTTAAATCATGCGCAGTGTGGTTTCGAAACTTAACGGATGTCATGTAGCGCATACGGACTAGCCCGCAAGCAGTGACACCTTGATGAAACTGTAACTGAACTAACGCTTACAACATGGCAGGTAGCATCACTTTTTGGGAAAACAAAACAAAACAACAACAACAACAACAACAAGAAAAGAAAACCAGCCGTGTGACCACATGTCTGAAGCCTCAGTACTTTTTGTTTGGCGCCTGTTTAAAATGTTTTCAGACAATGGCTTGCAGATCTAAATGGAAATGGAATGGCTCGTATGCTGACTCTAACTGACGAAAGCCTGGTGTATCAAACGTCAAAGGATACACAAGAAAGAACGACATTGGCCGAATAACATTACTCGGTGAAGATCGTTTTAAAAGACGGACCATTCGGAGTATTTATACTGATATTTTGATATTATATCATTTCGTGTATCTTTCATTTATAGATATTCCTATTGGGATACCGTCCGACCCCAACCAATGGTCTTCTGATTTCATACAACTTGGCCTTTGTGAGGGAGATGTTGAATAAGATCTATGGTTGAAGGAACGTGAGCTGATGACACCCGGGTAGGCCTATTTGAGTTTGATCTTCCTTATTACCATGGTATCTAGCAGAATCCACGCATCGCCTCATAACCTGCTGATATTGATAATGTGATCTGACATTGTTCTAAGATGTCGTTCGTGCATTAACATGACTCCAGTAAGCCATTCATCATGCTGAAAATCTTTCAGCCACTCTGAATTCGTATCACTGGAACTTTTAGCTAGATGAACAGGACAAAGGACAATTGAAATCTAACCAGGGCGGCACTAGGTGAAGTTGATGCAGTGTTCTCAGGTGCCGGCGATACCGCTGCACAGGCGTAACGCAGATAGCGCTTTGGATACACAGTAATCTTCACGAACTGTGGAGTGGTAACTGGCAAAAGGTTTGGGCAAGCCTACGCGGCTTACGCCACGCGCGCGCGCGCGTGTGTGTGTGTGTGTGTGTGTGTGTGTGCGCGTGTGCGTGCGTGTGTGTGTGTCGTGAAGTCATGAAGAGAGGAGTACACGCAAAACCAGAACTGAATTTTTCTCTTTCGCTGCTCCCCACCCCGTTTTTTTTTTTTTTTTTTTTTTTTTTCAGCGCATCATTTTATTTCTTAAAGATTCCTGCATAGTTTCATTGTCAGAAATATTGCCATATAATCTAGACATTAATACTAGTAGACTGAGACAAACATACAAACAAACGGGGGGGGGGGGGGGGGGGGGGGGGGGGGGGGGGGGGGGGAGGAAAAAATGTTTCACACAGAGATTTAAAAAAAAGAAGACTCAGAAAAATGTCCAAGAAGCTTCAAACCATTTCTGATGGTGGTTTAATTTCGGTTCAGTAAAGGGCTTCAGATTACAAACTGCATCGATGATATGCCTGTGCAGCATCTGCAAAGCGTAGGCTTTTTTCCGTCAATGATAAACAGGCCACAAAGTACATTTCAAAATCCTACCGACGCATTTGTAGTGGTTCACAGAGAGAGAGAGAGAGAGAGAGAGAGAGAGAGAGAGAGAGAGAGAGAGAGAGAGAGAGTGAGTTTTGTAACAAGCATGTATATTCAGATACACGCACTTGCAATCATTCTGCTGAAGTATTGCCACCTCTACATTACCACACAGGCCGCTGAGTAGAGATGGCACCGCCACCACCTGTCTCTGTACTGAATACGACTACATCTATGATGGTATGGACCTCTGCAGAAATGGCTGACAAGAGATTTGTATTAAGTCATGAAGATGACGTCAAGGTACTATAACCTTTGGGAGGGAGCAATTAATCAGCTGGTCTTCCAATGGTTTGACGAGTATTCTAAAATCATCAAATTACTCTTTGCGGTGAAGGGATTTTAGTGTTTATTTTTTCTTCCAATGAATTGACTGATATTTTAAAATCGTTCAATGAAACGTTGCCATGAATGGATTTTAGTGTTTATTTTTTTCTTCTAATGGATTGACTAGTGTTTTAACATGTTAAAATACACTTTGCTATGAAGGGATTTTAGGTGGTTTTTTTTTGTCTTCTAATTGGCTGACTAGTATTTTATTATCATTCAATTACACGTTGTTATGACGGAGTTTTAGTGTTTATTTTTCTTTCCATGGATTGACAAGTATTTTAACATATTTAAATTGCACATTACTATGAGGGATTTTAGTGTGTATTTTTTTCTTCCAATGGCTTGACTATTATCTTAAAATCGTTGATTACATTTTGCTATGAAGGGGTTTTAGTGGGGTTTTTTTTCTTCCCATGGATTCACTAGTATTTTAACTACGTTAAATTGTACTTTGCTATGAAGGGATGTATTCAATAGTTAATTGTTCTGTCCTTAGGTTGACCATTATTTTAACATCGTTAAGTTATACTTTGTTGTTTCTTCCAGTATGCATTGCTGATTTTTTTTTTTTTTACCCTTAATCAGTTTTGCCTCGTTTACATGATCTTAACATTTAAATGCTTTTGTAGGCATGTACTTGTGTGTGTGTTACAATGTTTCATGGTATCGATATTTTGTAATTTCCGCTTAGAAGAGCGTAATTCTTCTGATTTGTGTTCTTCATGTTCAAACCGCGGTTTCTTTTGCTGCTTAAGTTTCTGTGTACGCCTACAATCTTGAAATAAACACTGAAAAAATGGAGTTCTTGGAAGCTGTTTCCTGTCTTCGTGTGTTTCAAGTTTTTCTTTCTTTGTCTGAAGTTTTGTGTGTGTGTTTTCCCCTTATTATCTCCCTTTTTGTTCTCTTCTTTATCATGTGCTCCATCAGGAAGGCCTGTGAGGCTGGTGAGCAATCTGCCGGAACTTCCTCAGGTTCGGTGTCATGTTCTGATCATTGGATCTGGTGGAAAGGAACAATGGTGGAAGTAGTGGTCCAACGTCCTCTGGCCTGGAGAGAAGTGGGGTGCAAAGACATGGAGCAGAGTCACAGATGTTGAGAATGGTGATCAGGTGCTGGCTCGGCCCCGGGTGTCCGGTTCTCTCTGACATCTAAAGGTCTGTCCCCCCCCCCCCCCCCCCCTCCTTCTAGATGTATTTTTCATAGCTTACATCCTGTTCCGCTTGTGACAGATTACTTCTCTCCTTTTCCGGTTTGTAGGCCTCTTCCTTAAGTCAGATGGGCCGGTACCAGTGTCTTGACTGAACGACTGTACATTCAGCGGACTGCTGTAGTCCAGCTGAAACGGCCGAAGATGTTCTGTCCCATCTTTTGCGGGCTTGCGAGAACTTGCAGAACGATGAGGATATCTAGAAAGATGACAGCTTGGTTGTGGACTGCATCCTCGTTTGCTGGACATATTTGCTAGATCTTGAAGTATCTCATCAACGGCCTTGACCATAGGGTAGTGTAGTCCAGGTGGACAGGTCTGCTGGATGGTCTCCCCCACCGTCAGTTGGACTAAGTTACCCCTCCCCCCTCTCATGTCCATTTCTGGTCATCTCTTTTGCTTGGTCGTCAGGATATGTAGGTTGAATTGGAACTAGATTAGAGCGCTGGCATGTTTGGGAGGCCGTGGGACTGTGAATTCTCCCTGTGGTAAAGAACATAGCTCTGAATGAGGATGGTTTGTTTCTGTGAGACACCGTCACTGTCACTGATAATTAGAATATCCAGTATGAATTATGCGACCGATTATCTTAATTGCCATTCGAAGACAGTTTGGTGTCTTAAGTGATGAGAACATCGCTACATTGTCACCGGGGTGACACATCCCATACCCCCCACCGGTCATTGTTCTCCCTGACAATATCCCTTGCCACTATCCTGCCAATACACTTCCCCGCGCCCCCTCCCCCACCCCCCCACCCCCAATACTCCCCTGTCAGCGTTATCCTCCCCCTTACCTGTCCAAACCGTTACCCTTCATTCTTTGTATGTTCGCGCGCAGGTGTTACTTCACAGTATGTTCAAAGCATGAAACTTAACAGAAGGTTCTTGATAAA
>JADBJO010010244.1:49238-51738 GCA_016801955.1 Conus betulinus
AAACATACCTTTTCATATAGTCTTTTTTCATTTATCGATCCACATTTCTTCGTGATCTATATTAATCAGGTGGATACTTGCTTTGGTGTGGGTTCTATAGTTTTAATGTTGTGAATTATGTGATTGCAAGAAATGAAATATAACATTCTTTCCCTTTCTTCTCTCATGTTGATACAGTATCGACGATAACGAACGTTTCAGACAGTTTAATACCCTGATATGCTAGTGCGCACGCGCATGTACGTACACATGCAAACTCACATACAAACAATGCAATCAACAACGCTCGACAAGAAAAGTACGACCCAATACATTATTGTTATTCAGAACAAAGTTTCAGTTATTCATGACATGTACGAAATTATCACACATATTCAATGCAGACAAAACCAAAGTCACCCAAACTCCCTTCCCAGCACAAACACAATCAATGCAGATGCTACAAAACATCGCTGATTTGCGCCCTCCTCCGAATTTTGGGGATATCTTCTGTCACAGGTCACATTTAATGGTGTGCCGCTCGCGTACTAGCCGAGCGTTAACAATCTTCATGTCGTCCAAACAGTATGCACTGTGGACATAATCTACATTTAACTCTCGATCAGGGGCAGCTGCGGGTAGTTTCACACACACCAACACCAAACACCACACCACACACACCATTCAACACCCACAATTTTTTTTTTTTTCCGCACCCCTTTTAACATTTTTTAAAACAATAACCAAAGTAGCCCCAACAACAACAAAACATGTTTAACCAACCCCACACCTACGCCATCGAAGGGACAGTAACAACCAACGTAACAACCCAACACTTAAGCAACACCAAAACAAAACATGAAGATCAGTGATTATCCATGGGGGGAAACATGACTACCTATTTGTGCTTGTTTTATTTTCTTTTTTGAGGCACATTAGGAATAAGCACAATAAACGAATCGATATCTTTAAAAATACATTCCGTTCTACTAGTAATATCAGATCTTGTTGATCAATGTACACCAAACGGCACCCACCAACAACCTGCAAACTAACAGATACACATTTTCACCCCCAAACAACACCAAAGACCAATACATCCAAACACGACATTATCGAAACATGGTGTTCGACTAGCATCCAATCCACGGTTTCTTTCAACCTTTCAGAATTTAAATTCTTGGTAGCGTACCATCCTATAGCACTTTATTTCTTCATGCAATGCAACGATCTTATTTTTACCCGGTTGGGTAAATGTCTTTTGTATTGTGCAATGGTCCCACTCCACTCGTGTACCACGCTGCACTCATGGTCCTAACTTGTACATCTTACAGCCCCACAATATTTCGGAACATAAACTCTCCGCTCCCCCTGAAGTTCCCACTGTGTTGTGTGCTGTGTGTGTGTGTGTGTGTGTGTGTCGTGGTGTGTCGTCTTGTGTGTGTGTGCCTTGTTTTCTCAATTGTCAGTTAAGCATAATAATTATATGCGCGACCGAAGTATATAATTGAGAATTGTCCCTGTAGTTCACAGCGAAGAATATCTACTGATTCATCAGACAACGTGTATCACTTTTCTGACCACCCCTATTTGAAATACCCCCCTGGGACACAGATACATTCCGAGCGCCATATTTCAATGTGTCATGTACTTACTAGCCTCACGGGCGCGCCAGCGCTGAGATCCTATCTTATGCTCTATCCCCCCGTCTCCTGGGTACTTCAATGGTTTCCGCCCGAGGGAGAGCGAGCGAGATCGCGCGCGCACGAGAGACCCCGCCACCCCCCCGCCCCGCGGGGGGAGCCGGTATCAGCCGGGGGTTTTGGAGTTCGCGAAGAGAGGAGAGGAGAGAGGAGAGAAGGAGAGAGAGAAGGTACTGTTACCGATTCGGCATAAAGAAAAAGAAGCTGACTGAAGTTTTTCTTCTTTCTGAAACAAACACACAGCATACACACACACACAACACACACACACACCACACACACACACAACACGCACACACACACACACATAAACATACATAAATACATCATACTCCCCATACGACAACATACATACATACATACACACACACGCGCATCAATACAAATGCTCTATCTCCAGAATGCCCGCGTGCAACATATTGTCAAAAAAGGGATGGGATTAAATTTATTGACCTGGGTCATAGGCAACAACATCATCACTTTGTTCCCTGGCAATAATTCCAAATGCCCTGGACAGATAGCGTCTGGGCAAACGCAGTCTGCCAGTCGGACTAACAGACGATGTTATCTGCCCATTTTAGTTCTCGAAAGATCGCCCCTCATGGCGCTAGCAGTACTACCTTCACCATCGATTTAATGCCATACTTGCTGACTAAGTACCGATAGTAACAAAGTTGGATCTCACAAAATATATATTGTGCAGACAGAGGAGGAAGGGGGTTTTGGTGTTTAAAAGGAACCATACATCACAATTTTTTTTTTTAAAACGATCATAGCATTTTACTGAGATAAAAAAAAAACAATGTATTGTCAGTTGA
>JADBJO010010244.1:56738-61738 GCA_016801955.1 Conus betulinus
CAACACTTTGAATTTTGATAGGCTCGTGAGCTTTGTTTTTGGGGGGTGGTGGTGGAGGAAAAGGTATTGTTTGTGAGTCACTGCACTAACAATGCGTTCTCTCTGAGAAAGACCAAGTGTCGAAACGTTGTGTGAGAACATGTTTGTTTGGTCTTGTCATTTGGAAGCGTGTGTATATAATGCTGAACATTTTAAATAATGGGGGGGGGGGGGGGGGGGGGGGGGGTATAAACGGGGGGTGAAATTATAAACGAGACCTAACATTTTCTTCAGTCATCAAGTAATGGCTTCTCAAAAATTATAATATTTAGACAGAACAAAGGAAAAAAAAAATACATTAGAAATAACGAGAAACCTTTCACTAGTTGTCTGAAAACACCACCGTAATCCCTCTCAAAGATATTTATTTGTATTACCTGCTCCACCCAGCTGAATGCGTCCCTTCGCCTATTGTCAAATAGAGACACACCACCGTCCATAATTCTGTGGTGTTTTCCACACCACGGTTAAAAAAAGAATCCAACAGCACCCCGAAAGCAGCCAGCAAAGGATAGTAAATGGAAAAAAAAGAAAGTGTGTGAGAGGTAAAAAGCTGCTGAAAAAATAAAAACATTATGCAAACATTATAAAATGTAAGGGACAATCTTTGAGCCTATGCTTGAGTATCCATTCAAGGATGCAAGGGAGATCAAAAGATATGGAACAGTCTGAGTGGTCAGCTCTCCTGTTCAATAACCCAAGCATTGTCGGTGGCTAAGAATTTTGCAGAACAACCGTTACTTGGATCTTCTAAGAGATGCAATCTCTCACTGATTGACCACAAATATCATGCTGAACAATCAAGTAGTGGGGGAAAACAAGTGCGGGCAAACAATTCTTCAGTCGTTATAGTAATGACTTGGCAAAGATTTGAACTTTTAGGGGGGAAAATGAAGAAGAAGAAAATGGGGGAAATGCATTATAAATAACGAGAAACCCTTCACTAGCTGCCTGAGAGAACCATCGTAATCCCTCTCGAAGGCAGATCTATTTAAATTGCCTGCCTGGTTTTCAGGAAACCCAATCAATTGGCTGACTCCGCATCTAGCAGTAGCAGGGTCAGGGATATTCCATGTAGGAAAATTAAAACAAATAAAGAAGTCTACACGCCCATGTCTACTTCATCCCATTCATTTTTTTAAAAATTTTCAGCTTTTCAGCCTTCATCAGGAAACTGCACATTCGAAAAAAACAATAAGTTAGTTCACACACTTTTGGCGCTCCCATCTATTTTACACACTTTTTACATTTCTATTGTTCCTTTCCACACACACATACATCAAATCAAATATGCACCACCCAACAATCCACACACTCACACACACACACACACATATACACAATCAACACACACACACACACACACACACACACACACACACACACACACACACACACACACACACACAAAGGCACACACACACACACACACACACACACACACACACACATACACACACACTAATAGCATGCAAGGCAAAACTTACATGCACATACACTCACTGCATTACTCACACTCCACTGCATTAAAATGATGACGCGGCTTAGATCCAGAAGTAATAGGGGTCGATTTATTTCCGTGTCATCTGGAGAAAGTGACATAGTGGCCGAAAAAAGCGAGCAAAAACCTGGCTTTAGAAGCAAAGTTTTGACGCGAGCGTTGCTGGAAAGTGCAAAGACTGCCGAAGAGGGTCCACTTCAGCTTGAAGGTGAATCACACACATTAACCCAGGCTGACACGGTGAGTGATTTTGAAACCTTAACTCAAGTTATTGGAAACCTGTGTGAAAGAATTTTCGCGGCTCGAAACAACCATCAGCGAGCAAAAAGAATTAATAGAAAAACTGAGCAGGCCTATTCCAAAAGCAAGATGTGTCAACTGTCAAACCCAGACGGACGCAATTCCTTACCCTGCTCATCGCTCCTATGCGGACATAGCAAAGGTAGTTCCACCGATCCCTACAATTAAGTCGACAACTGAAATGACTGTAGGGACGGTGGACCTCGAAAGAAAAGGGAAAAACCAGAAACAAAACAAAAGAAATAATCAAAAGAACAGTACAGAAAACATTAACGTCACCGCAAAATCTAAACATGACGTCATATTTAATGCGCAATCTGAAGTTAACAAGAATGCCAGTTCCAAAACAGAGAAAGAAAGGTCTCCAGACATGCCAGTTGTTGCTATTCTTCATGACTCAACGTTGAATGGTGTACATGGAAACAGGCTAGGGGTGTCATATGGATTTGATGTCGTCAAGTCAAAATGTTCCACTGTTGGTGACATTGAGGGTGCTCTTAAAGCTGCCGATACGATGGCCAGGGACCCATAGACGCCATAGTCACCCACTGCGGCCTGAACGATCTGAAGACCAAAGACCCAAAGACAGCAGTCAGTCAGTCTCTGGTTCGAGAGATCAAAAAGATTCTGTCTGCAAGGCCTAAGGTGAAAGTGATTGTGAGCAGAGTGTCACCTGTACGTGACCCGTCACTGCGTCCCAAACGAGAGCTGTGTTCAACGCGCTCCTCTTGACTGAACTCACCAGGGGAACCAAGGGTTGTCTTTGTCTCCCATGATAATCTTTCAACAAGATTCAACAACATGAGAGACAGCCTTCACCCGAACGGCCGAGGGTCCAGCTTCCTTGCGAGGAACCTTGGGAGAGCTATCCACCCCCTTTTTTGGGAGAGGCCCAGGAGAACAGCAAGATCCGGTCCTGCGCAGATCTTCCACGTTCCACGGAGCTTCCCTAGCTGGGGGCAAAACTTCCATCAACGATTTGAAATGTGTGGCAACCTTGGGACGGTGCAAGAATGGGGTTTTAATGATATTCGAAATGAGAGACATATCTGTCTTAACATCACCCACACTTATGTGTGTGTGTGTGTGTGTGTGTGTGTTTGTGTTTTTTTTTTTTTTTTTAATGGTATTTGGTATTTTACTAGGGGTTCCCCCCCCCCCCCCCCCCCCCCCCCCCCCTTGGGTTTTCACAAAATGATTAAATGAATATCGAACTTGAAGACTAACTCTTATGAAACAACAATGTAATGGGTCTTTCAAAATTTTACAGTGGAATGCTAGGTCTATTTCCACTAACCTTCCATCATTCGAAAATCATGTTATGCAGGAAATTATTGCGTGCTAGCCCTTCAGTCTCTCAATGTTGAAAAACATAAGCTTCCCAATATTAAGGATTTTATTATCCTCCACACTTTTTACCATTAACGGATTAAATGGAAAGGTTCAATGCGCAATATATATAAGGTGTGGCTTTCAATATTCAAATATTTTTCCTTGGCCAGTACCAAGTGATAAAAAAAGGTGTTTTTTGCTGTCGGTGTGCTGCAGTTAAAGTAAATGAGTGCTCAATATATAACATATTATCAGTGTATTACCCAGCTGGTCCAAAGGAGGACAATACAGACTGGCTTAAAAATACGGATTTCTCTCTCAAAAAAAATGGATAGTTTTTGGGTGATTTTAATGCCCATGCCCCTTTCTGGGATACAAACAGCTCTAAAGTAACATGTAATAGGTTTGTTGAGAATGTTGTAGATTCGGAGTTAATATTATTGAATGATGGTCGTATTACAAGAATTCCTGATGTATCAACTCATAAATCCCAGTGCTATTGATTTGACTTTAGTGTCCCCAAACTTAGCTGTAGATTATGACTGGTCCCCAGGAGAAGATTGTCTTCTTGGTAGTGATCATCTTCCCATAACCATCGCTCTCAATGTAAATTTCAATTCAAACTCGACAGATCCAGTAGAAAACATACCAAAATATAACTACAAATTTGCAAATTGGGAAGATTACAGCAAATTCTTTGAGTCTCATGATCCTGATTCAATAATCAGTGAAGATATCGATCAATTTTATTCAAATTTTAAGAAAATATTACTTCTTGCAGCTGAGAAGGCGATACCAAAATGTGGTTACA
Organism: Conus betulinus; assembly: GCA_016801955.1. Taxonomy (NCBI): domain Eukaryota; kingdom Metazoa; phylum Mollusca; class Gastropoda; order Neogastropoda; family Conidae; genus Conus; species Conus betulinus. Next base: position 60,722 of record JADBJO010010244.1, read on the forward strand.
AGAAAATTGGTAAATATATTGGTAATGTTTGGTGGACAGAGGAGTGTAAAATAGCGGTGACATCAAAGCGCAAGGCATTCAAGACATGGATTAAAGATAAGACTGAGGAAAACTTTCGATCTATGAAAATACAGAAAAATGTTTGCAAAAAAGATCATCGCTCTAGCAAAAAAGACATATTGGGAAATATTTTGTAATTCGGAGAGATTACAGAATCAAAGGATATGTACAAGGTTTTGAAAAAAATAAAAGAAATGAAAAAATGTAACAGGACACAATCATTTCCTGTAAAATTAGATTCGGAATTTCCAACTGCGTTAGAAAAGGCTGAGGCTTTTGTAGACACTTTTTCATGTAACAGTTGTACAGCAAGCCTGAATCCAGAGGCTAAACTTTTTAGAACAACCGAGGAAGAAAAAGAAATGTATTCAGACCCTAGCCCAATTCAAGAACACTATTTAAATTCTCCTTTACAAATTACAGAATTGAAAGAAGCATTAGCTTCTATCTCTTCTTCATTTCAGCAGTTGGTCTAGATGGAGTTTCTTACCAGATGCTATGTCACTTGCCTCCTTCTTGGATAGGTTTGCTACTTTCTTTATTCCAAAAGTGTTGGGATATTGGCGCTATTCCTAAAATCTGGAAGAGTTCAGTAGTTGTACCAATTCTAAAAGAGGGCAAAATTAGATCTTCAGTTAACAGCTATAGACCAATTTCGCTTACTTCTCATGCTGGAAAAATAATGGAAAAAATTATATACTCAAACGGATCACTTTTTTATTGTGAAAAGAATAACAAGATTCCAGTCCAGCAGGCTGGCTTTAGGAAAGGGAGATGCACTACAGATCATTTGGTTAAGCTTACTACTCAGGTCAAACGTCAATTTTCACGAAGAAAAAAGCACACTAGCTACTTTTTTTTGACGTTAAAAAAGCGTATGATAGTGTTTGGCATGCCAGATTACTGTTCAAATTAAAGGAAATAGGAATTTGTGGCAAATTGTATGGATATATTAAA
>JADBJO010010244.1:66738-74544 GCA_016801955.1 Conus betulinus
TCAACGGAGATGCCACTCTGGTCAAGTACCAAAGCAAAAAAAGAAAGAGTGTAGTTGTTCTCAGCACGATGCACCCCCACTGGCATTGTTGAAGACATAGAGACAAACTCCAAGAAGAAGCCTGAAATGGTGCTCTTCTACAATTCCACCAAGGGTGCTGTAGACACACTGGACAAGATGGCCCATGCCTATACTGTCAGGCGTAAAACACAGCGGTGGCCCATGGTGGTCCTCTTCTGCAACCTCGTTGACCTGGCCACAATTGCTGCTCGCTGTGTTTGGACCATGAGGTTTCCACAGGACCCTCTGTCAAAGAGAGATAACCGCACATCCTTCCTTCTGAACGTTAATGAGCATCTGATGTACGCCCAGATCAAACGTCGGATGGAAAATGTGGGGATGTCAAGAAGCCTTCTCCAGGCAGCAACTCAGGCCACTCAAAATATTGAGCTTCAGGTCGCTCAACTGACCAGGCCAGCACCCAGAAAAGCACCCCAACCTGCGCTCCCATGGTAAGGCCAAGATTGGCTCTGCCTCAACAAGGGCACCCAAACAACAAAAGGCAGGAAAGAAGCGGGCTGCTGCTTCTACAGGTCCCAGCACATCCAGCGCTCCCAAAGTAGTGAAGAAGCACTGGTGACGGCTGAAATTCAGCCCTACGCCCTATCGCTCGCTTGCCTGCTCTGCAACCCTGTGGGTCTGACAGGCCCACGCTGGGATTATTAAGGGGTAAACAGCCCATTGCTTCTTTGGCGGTATGTGGGTCTGAGAGGCCCACCTTGGGATGAATCTTCGAGTCATCACTCAAAGCACGAATTTTTTTGTCTTATTCACATGGAACGATCAAAGTGATTATATGCAAATTGAAGCTGACTAAGCTAATTGGTTTTGTTTAAAAGAGCGAACTGTACCCAAGCTGCCGCCACTTAATTAATTGTACTCAAGCTGCTGCCACTCATTCTCTGTTGTTGTCACGGCTTCTCTCCAGCCCTCAACCAACTCGCTCACCAGTCCCCCCCCCAGTCATTCCTTCCACCCACCTCTTTTCACTTCCCAGCTCTGTTCCAGATGACCTGAATTTTTTGGACCAACATGTTCAACTCTCCTTCACCAGCTACGCAATTGTTATGTAGTGCGATTAAAGCGGTCGGTCTCTGTGGAAAAGACCAGGAGTGGGAGAGAGAGTGGGTCAAAATGGGGAGGGTTTCAAGGCAAAGACTAGATAAGCGAACAAAAAGTCTTTTGTTACCATGGGGGGGGGGGGGAGGAGGGAGGTTTGTGACACACACCACCCACACACACACCCACACAAACACCACACACACACACACACATGGGCGCGCCCACACCACGCTTGCGCGCACGCACTACACACCCCGCCCACGCACACACACACCGCACCCACACACACACACACACACACACACAACACACACACCACACAAACCCACACCACACACACACAACACACACACACACACGCACACACACCCACACACACACACACAATCGCATGCAGCTTCACGTGATCATTCTGTGCTTCGAGAGTCATTGTGTTTTGAACAGACAAAGCCCTGCTTTCTCAGACAACATAAAGCGCAGTCAAAGCATAGGCAGGCAGTGACACACCACACAGCCTTGCTTTCAGTGCACACGCACACCACCAGTGCAAAGTGGTTCTTATGACAAGAGCAGAGTGGACAGGGCGTGAGCGACGGAGCTGTGTCATATACGCGTGGTGAGTAAGCACATTGGACTTTTCCAGTGAACAGTAAGACAGGGTCTGATATAGGTTTTCAGTGGCAAGGTTAAAAAAAGATTTTTATGTACGGTGGGGACGATAGTGGTGTGTGTTGTGTGTGTGTGTGTTGCGCGCCCCGCGCTCCACGCGTGCGCTCGCGTGTGTGTGTGTTTGTGAGTTTGTGTGTGTGTGTGTGTGGTGTGTGTGGTTGTGTGTGTGTGTGTGCTTGAACGAACGAATGAAGTTTTAATGCTATTAAGCTGTAAGATCCATCGGGCGCGATGTACAACAGCAAAGCGCTACTCGATTTTGATTTCACTGACATGGAAACCACAGGAATGTCTTTTTCTTTGACTTCGCATAAACAGAATCGACAACGAGAAAATCTCACTTGTATTGCCTTCACTGTCAGTTTGGTAGATGACCGTCACCCCAGGTATAACTTGGGTCAACTGGTGGAGAGCGAGCAGCCGCCGCACAGCACGTGTTTGAGTATGTGGTGTGATGTGTTGCTGATGTGTCTGCCTTTCCAGAGGTTGACCAGTATGACACATTCCTCTGATGACATATGTCTTTCTTCCTGCTTCACAAACCAGAACAAACAAATGTCCTCTGAGCGTGGATCGCAGGAATATTCCAGAATGAGATCATCTGATTCACCAGCAGCACACCCACATCATCCATTTGATGAAACACCAGTCTTTCGAAACGTTTTGTTTCTGTATGAAAATCGCAGTCGTCTCTGCACCAGTCACTCTGTCAGAATCCTTAACCACTCCCGAGTCAAAACAGGTCGACTGTTATTGTCTATAGCTTGTTCCAGACTTGTGTCAATGTCCGACGGGAGGATTTCTGGGTCCCTGATGGTACACTCCGACAGATCGCAAAGCAAAGACAGATGCGTATCCAGAATATGCGACGTGCCATCATCATCGCTAGTCGGCTTGATGTGCTCTTCTGCATTGTGCTGTGTACTGTGTTCGATTCGTGTTAGACACAGCCAGTTCATTCACATCATTAGTGGTGCCGAGACCAGCACCAACAGAAACACACACACACACACCACACACACACACACACACACACACACACACACACACACTCTCTCTCTCTCTCTCCTCTCTCTCTCTCTCTCTCTTTCTCTCACACACACACACACACACCACACACACACAACACACACACACACACACACACACTTTGCCGTGTCAGGGTGCTATGGGAAAAACCACACGTAGAAAAGATACAGCGCTGTGCACACACACATTGGTCACAGCCTGCTTCCTATGCTGTTCTTTCACAGGGTCAGAAATTCAACAGTGCCAATCGAGTGATAAACCGTGCTGCTAAACATCACTCAAATCAGCCATGTTGCACTATATCTGTCACAAGCATGTCACTGTGGACTGTATAAAGACTTCTGCTGAGATCTTCTGCCCGATGTTCGGTAAAAGATGCGTAATTGCATGCGATCCGACTGAGATTACGATTTACTTTAAGATCAGACTTTTAATGTAAAGACTTTACTGTGCTGGAAATGGCAGTCCTGTGATAATCATGCCTTTTGAACTGACTTTCAGTCCTGATTTGTCCCACTTTTCCTTTCAGCCTCACCTAAACTCTCTCTCTCTCTCTCTCTCTCTCTCTCTCTCTCTCTCTCTCTCTCTCTACTGCTGTAAACATAATATGATCAGGCGGTGTGGCCAAGTCATGCAGTCTCACGTGCTGTACTCAGACAGCCTGGTAAGTGTTTGGTCACCACTCCACCCCTCTTCCTGTTCCGTCTTTCGGTTTAGAAAGGAATCTCCCACCACAAAACGGACCTGTAAGTATGTATGGGAGCCATGCCAAGAAAAAAAGATCACAAATGCCATTTTGTCATTTGAAAAAGTGTCATTTAAATTAATTGTAGCATAATGAATTGCACTCCTTTTTGAACTCCCAGTTCCTATAACAAGCTCACTCCAGACAAAACCACTGGGCTGATCTAACGGTTTTTTCTTCTTTATGGAACGTCTCAGATAGTATCTGGCCGATATTTCTGAAATTTTTAGGTATTTTCATTATGGTCCGGATGATGCCCGATGTTTTACTTTACCGTTATAGCCGTTACTAACGGCTATAACGGCCCATAATGTTTTTTTCCTCTCTATGGAACATCTCAGAATTACTTGGCCGATCTTTCTGAAATTTTGTGAATATGTTCATTATGGGTCATGGATGATGCCCTGTGTTTTGTTTTTACCGTTATATCCGATAGCAACGACCATAACGGCTCACAACTCTTTTTCTTCTTTATTGGATATCTCTCAGAAAGTACTAGGCCGATCTTTCTGACAATTTGTAGGTACGTTCATTATGGGTCACGAATGATAGCTGATGTTTACCAGAATAGCTGTTACTAATGGCTACAATGGCCCCAAACGGTTTTTCCTTTTTTTATGGAATATCTCACTCCGCGTATTCAAGATAAACTGGGAGTACTTTTATATATGCTTTTGCATCTCTTGTTTTTCATTTTTTTTTTCCTTTTTTTTTTTTTTTTTTACAAAGCAAGGAGTAATTTGCAGGTAATGTTAACCTGCTTTACCTGTTTGCTGCTGGCCTTATAATTTCTTTTTATGTTTGGATTTTGCATTGCACTTGTTGGCGTTGCTGTTGCTGTAGTTGTTGTTTTTTGCTGTTGCTGTTGCTATTGTTGTTTTTGTGTTTTTTTGTTTTTGATTTGTTTTTCCACAATATATGTAAAAACAAAATTGCTCGACCATCATATGGGTCACCAATTCCCCACAGGGAAAATAATGTGTGTGTGTGTGTGTGTTGTGTGTGTGTGTGGTGTGTGGGGGGAGGGGGAGTTATATTTTTTATTTCATGTTGTTTATTTCTTCATACATCTCATTGTCCTTTCATTACACTGACCAAAAATATTTTTGCAATAATAATAGACTAAACTGTACACCTACAATGTGTAAGAGAAATGATTGTAGTTGACTGAAGGTGAAGGTCAAGACATAGCACTGAACATTGTGCATTGTGGGAAGTCAGTTATTAGGAGTGTCAGCCATCATTAAAGGTTGAGAAAAAGTTCAAGCCTACCCACACACTGTTTTCATCTGTAAATTCAACAACAACCAGACTGTGTTCCTCTTGCAGACTGGTACTGATAAATGGATTTGTGGTTTGTGATGAAAGTCCTTTTTTCTGTGTCAAAATTATGAGTTAGAACAACTTTAACACTCTTTCAATTATGGAAAAACAAGCAGTGATTATCAATTGGGGCCAGAATAGCTCAGTTGGTAGAGCGCCAGACTCGTAATCCAAGGGTTGTGGGTTCGAATCTCCGCCGCCGGGCCGTTTCGGTAAGGGGGATTTTTCCTTGGAGTTAACATTAGTTTCTGACTCCATTCCCCATACAGTCTTTCGAATGAGACTATAAACCGAGGTTCCGTGTGTGAACGCACGCATAACATCTTGCACACACCGTAAATTCCATCACTGACTTTCGGAAGAGAAGCCCAATTTTGCCATTGGTATGGATGACACGTTACACAAAGCATGCACCCTGCATGAGAAATGGAAAGAAGAGAGGAAGTAAGGAAGTTGAGTGAACGATATTGAACGATATGGACTGGATGACACGGGAAACGACTGAATGAAGCGCCAGCTGGCAGCTCTTCAGTCGGCGCTACCCAGGTAGGCAGCTCGTTGTGTGTAAACGAGCGTGGATTGTAAAGCGCTTAGAGCTTGGTCTAGCCGAGAAAAGCCGCTATATAAAGTATTCATTCTTATTATATTTATTATTATTATTACTATTATTATTATTGTTAATTACTGACTCCAGAAATATTCTGTGCAGGGAATAATAACTGTGATTTTTGTGTCCTATCATCAGCGACCCTCTTAGACAAGCACTGCAGTGTTGGCCATAATTAACATCTTCATGCCTAACAACTTTTTACGACATAGCATGCGTGCCAAAAGCAAGAAAATTGCTAAAGAAGTCATCATTATGGTATGTAATTCTGATGCGCACAATGTCAGTAACTTTAACGTAAAGGAATTAGCCTTTTTGACATGAATGCTGAGCCATAGGACTCCTCTTACACTTTCTCCCGCCTGCCCTCTCTCCCCGCCCTTCTTCATTATGGAGGCGTGATGAAGCGGAGACTAAACCCATCGGCGGCGGCTGGGTGGGGACGTTTGATCAGGGACCACTGCTTACTCACGGTGGTCAGCAAAGAATGAAGAAGGTGGCATGGCGGGGACACACAGGACAGGCGGCACAGCGGGTGTCTTGTTCAGCTCTCACCACAGGGCAAAATGATGACGCTCAGCATAGACCTCCCTGTGCCCTCTAATTTTCTGTCACGCATGCCCATGCGAAAGCCATCCACGGCTAATTGTGCGTTAGAAGAGTGGGCCTGCATGATCAAGATCTCACCTTTTACTAAATTATGGTGGGAGAGAGAGAGAGAGAGAGAGAGAGAGAGGGGGGGAGGAGGGGAGGGGAAGACCGTTCCAGTATGACGTGTAGTAAAAGAAAGAAAGAAAGGTATAAATAATAACGAGAAAACAAACCGTGACAATGAGGTCATTGCATGTTTGCCTCATCAAAAGTGATTTGTCCGACCAGAACATCTTCAGGTTGCTGTCAACAAGGAGTCTCAACAGAACTTTAACGATTGAAGGGAGCTATCAATTAAACTGGAACCAGGTAAACGAGAAAAGAGGGAGGTTAGGGATCCCACAGTGTGAGGGAAAAGGGGACAGATGGAAGCAGGGGAAACATCTCTCTCTTGAAGGGGTTGGGGTAGAGGCTAATAGATGGTTCCCCAGTAAAGATCTGTCAATGGGTTCCTAGGTAAAATTCTGTCAATCAGTAGACTGTTTGTGACTGGCATGATAAAATAACCTCGCTGGTTTGGAGGTGGATGAGCTGCTCTCGGATAAGAAAAATTAAACAGAGGTAAAATCCAATCTTACTTTTATCACGCTGAGTTTAAAGTAATATTAAGACATTGTTTATTTCGTTTCTCCATTGGAATAAATTAGCTTTTTTTCAAAAGCTCCTATTGATTAATATTCATGTTCCTGGGCGTATTTCTGGGCGGGGAATACTTTTGGAGTGTTACAGTACCATGTGTGTTTTGGTGTGACTGTTCTGCTGGGTTTGAACAGACGGAAAGTCTGGTAAGATTTTGTGATCTCTGAAAGCAGCCGTGAGTTTAGTCTGGAAAATGACGACTTAAGGACTCAGCAGACAGAAGCCGTGTTATGAGTGGAGGCTGGTGATGGGTCTCTCCTCTGGAAGGTTGCACACCACTGGTGGAGATTCTGCCATTGATGATGTTGCTGATGATCGAACGTGACTTGATATTCTTTTTTAATTTGATATTGATATTAGTGTAATTTGATGCTCACCATCCCGTCAAGTGAAAGACACCATAATAGCACAAATAGTGAAGACCCACTCAGCTCAGATGCCGACTCACTGTACCATTCGGCATCCAAATGTCAGAAATACATGACCATTAATGAATACAACGGGTGTGTATGTACGTTAGCATCTCTTATCTTTTCGTCCTAAGCGTTAACTATCTCCCTCTCTCTCTCTCTCTCTCTCTCCTCTCTCTCTCTCTCTCCTCTCTCTCTCTCTCTCTCTCCACCCATCACTAACCAAACCCCCATCAGTTATCATATATCTCTTTGTCAAGTCGTAATTCTGCCATAGATTCATTCGATAGAAAGAACCCATTTAGAAAGAATTTGCTATAACTATAACCATTTGTTCAAATTGCGCAATCAGGGACGCATATGTTGCCGTTATTGCTACAAGCTACAGGTCATCTAATATCCATCCTTCCGAATAAATGGAGGAGCTCGTCTTTGACATCCGACATGGGGCTAGGAATCAAAGCAGTTTTAGTCTGGCATTTAAACACCTCTCTAACAGCTATCTAGTGGCATATCCTTCTCCCAGTACAGGCATTCATCACCCATTACACTCTGTCCAGGATCATCTTACAGGGCACAGCAGTGGGTGAACATGTTTCTCACCAAAACTT
>JADBJO010010245.1:0-10000 GCA_016801955.1 Conus betulinus
ACACCACGATAGTTTTCTGGGTTGTTTATATCGCCTTTTTTTAACAAAGGAATGATAACTGAGCGGCTCCACTCCTCTGGGAAGATACTTTTATCAAACAAATTATTAAATATTCTAGTCAAAATGGGAGTAACTATGTCTTCGGCTGATTTCAAAAATTCGCTCGAAATTTCATCTAGTCCTGCAGCTTTACCTGGTTTAAGTTTCCTTATGGCCTGTTTGACTTCGTGCATTCTTATTTTTTCATCCAACTCGGGGACATGAACATCATAGTCATCGTGCAATAACTGGGTCACTTCTGATGCTGTTGCACTGTTCTGCCCTAGTATTCCAGCAAAATGATTTTTCCAGGTTTCAATATCAACTGAGGCTTCGTTCCGTAGTCTAGGTCGAGCTCGCCTGATTACTGACCAAAACGTATTACTGTCATTTCTATTTTGTAGCAAAGATTCTCGAATCTTTAACTTATAGGATTTTCTCTTGTCATTCAGTAAAGACTGATACTGTGCTCTTTTTCCGTTATACCATGCTTTGTCATCATCATCAAGTGTACGTCTGTAACAATTCAGAACATTACTGAGCTGGCACTTACGCACCCTACAATCGTCTTCGAACCATTTATTTGTGTGCGGCGCGCGCCGTAAGACACTTTGCGCCTCATGCACTGGCCAGCTTGGAGCAGTACAGCGACGAATCTCCGCAGCGCGTCGTCAACACTCGTTTCTACAGTCCGCCGCCTCTTCCATTGCTATGCGCCCTTCGTCTGATGTCAGACGGTCTAAAAAATAGGTGCGCTTTCTGTGGGTCCCATTTCAACCTCTGCGCACTACGTTTGTGTGTCACCTTTTCGCTTTTGCTCTAGGGCAGTACATATAAGTTCAACAGGCATGTGATGTGACTCCACACGGCTAACAACAGATAAACATGTCACAAATGGAATAAAATCAACAGAAGTCAGAAAGTAATCAATGACGCTATTTCCTCTCTCTCTGAGAAAACGTAAATTTACCATCAATATCTCCACTTATCAAACCATTCAAGGGAGTTAGCTGAAACATAGAGCATAACTGTATTAACATTTTACCGAAATTATTAACAACACCATCTTGAGAATGTCTTTCATGCACAACATCTTGTCTGTGTACAAAGTCTTCATCTGTACCAGTGTCCAAGTTCCACGTACCAATCCGAGAGTTCAAGTCACCACTAATCAGTAAATACAGTTCTTGTCTGGATTCCATCAATGACAGAATAAATTGTTCCAATAGTTCTAGAGTACAGTCATAATCTTTCTTGTCATAGTACACACTCTTTACTGGGTGATTATAAAAACACCAATCAACATCACATCTTTTTCTGTCCCAAAAGTTCTTTGGACAGTTTACAACAATTTACATTTTCCATTTGACATTCGATTCTTCCTACATATTCTGACAGCTCTTTACGGATCAACAGAACAGTTCCACCAGAACAGTGTCCCATCTTGGAAAGTTTCACAGCTGGTGAGTGAAGAACAAGAAAGTCTTTGAAGTACACATCAAAATCAAACGATGGCATTGTAAACGTTTCTGAAAGAAAACATATATCAAAGGATTGGATATAATTCACAAAATCAGGTTCTGTTCACTTGGAAATTAAACCATTAATGTTCCAACAACAAAAGGAAACTGTTTTTTGTTTTACTCTGATCCGTGACACTTTGTTCTGTGCCTGTGGTATGTGTGTGTACAGGAGTGGTCTGTGTGTATCCGTGCTCTGTGTGTGTGTCATATTGTCATGTGGCAGGCCTTGCACACTCCGCTATTTGCTGTTGTCAGTGTGGTGTGCACGTGCAGTGGTGGCCGCCTTGCTGCCCCGCATCATCTCCTTCAGTCGTGGTTGACGGCTGGTGGAACGGGTTCTCGGTCTGTCGCCCCCGTCACCGTGCACGGGATTGCCGTGCCTGCTGTCGTGGCCCTCTTCAAACGTGACGTCAGCCACTGCTGCTCCGGCGTCTCTGGTTGGCTCGCGCTGTTCTGGGTCAAGGACGGTAGTGTCACGTCATGTTCATGTGCGCTGGGGGTTTCCCACCTGGCAGGTAAGGGGGAGTGGCAGCAAGGGGCGTTTCCTGTTGCTCTTTGATACGGAGTTTGCCGTTGACATAATAGCCGAGCTTCCCTTCTTCCCGTAGTTTCTTCAGCTTTACTGACTGTCTTTTGGTCAGATCCTGTGCCACTCTCAAACCATCTCTCTCCATACTGTCTCTGGCCCGTCCGGTCCTTCATCAACTGGATGGCGTCCCTCCATCGTTGAAATTTGGCGATGATCGGCCGGAGGTTAGGATTGCGGGGGTTCGGCCTACCCAGACGATGCGCCCTCTCGATCACGTCCGGTTCCCATGTCTTGTCCGGAATGTGCGTACTTAGCACGTGTCTGACAGCCTCAGCACAGTCTTCTCTGTCTGAAGATTCAGGTAAGCCAAATAATTTCACATCGTTTCGCCGAGAGAAACCCTCCAAGCGATCTAATTCAGACTCCAAGCCTAAGATTTTCTCATTCATCTCATCCTGTTTGTTTGACAGTTTCTTGATCGAATCGGCGTTCTTCTGTACTTGCTGCTTTGTGGCATTCATGTCGTGGCACAGATTTGTAATCGTTTTTCTTAATTTCTTTCTGTTCTGCACCAAACCTCGTCAGGGCCTCTCCTTGTTCTTTCATCATAGTTTCCTGCCGTTGCATGGTTGCGAGAATCGTGTCAAGCTTCAGTTGTAAACTGTCTTGCAGCATCTTGAAATTGTCACGCAGTGACATTGTCTCTTCAGCACTGATTTCTTCATCTACTGGGCCTGGATTCTCCTCTACATCACCGCTGAGCTTCACTCGACGGACTGCCAACGCAAACACACCGCCAGACATAAGGCCGGGGCAAACTGCTCAGCTAAAGGGCCTAACACGTTCACTGGAGAATGTGCCACGCTGTCAACCATGGACACTGGCAATGTTCCGCACACAAACAGTGTTTCATGAGCTTTCAGTTCCCATTTCAGTGAAAGGAGAATATAACGCGTGTCCAAACACTTGCCTTGCACTACACATGAAGCTGACCCAAAACAGCAGGCAGACCCAGGTACACAGCACATCGTTCACAGTGACACAACTTTCACGTGCTAACTTGCCCGGTCGCGTCCGCTTCAGCAAGAAATTGGTTACACAGGCCAAATGAAAACGACCTATGACAGCTCTCCACAGTCCTATTTCTACCATTTTACCACGTTTCCCCAACACCTGCACTGGTATCTGCTTGGTAAACTGGTTGTTCAGTCACTGCTCGTTTTATCGCCACCAAAAACGTCATTCAAAATACAGTTGGCTGGACTGCTGATAAACATTGCCCCGCCATGTTTTCTCGCACCTCCCTTTTATCGAGAGAGAGAGAGAGAGAGAGAGAGAGAGAGAGTGTTAAACAATTAGACAATGGTAGAAAGTAAACAAACGTTAACCATTCTTCTCACCACAAGAATGACCTACAGAAATGGAGAGAGGGAGCGAGGAGCTTGTGTGTGTGTGTGTGTGTGTGTGTGTGTGTGTGTGTGTGAGAGAGAGAGAGAGAGAGAGAGAGAGAGAGAGAGAAGACGGGAATGAAAAGATGTTAGGTACTAAATGTAAAATCCCTCGCTAGCAGCATATGTAGACCATCAGAGTTCATCTTGGAAACGGAACTATTCATATTTCTTGCCTAGAGCCCTTTCGTCCGGTGACCAGTGGGACAACGGCTTATTGTGTCGGTCTCTCTTTGGCATCCAATCACAGTCTTTAACTCTGTGGTATTCTCACCACCAGGGGTTCAAAAACAGAATGCAATTTTGCCCCAAGGCAGTCAGTGAAAGGCAAAAACAAAATGAGAAGAAAGCAAAGGTGAGGAAATAAGTTGCTGGGATAAAGAGTAAGAAATAAAAGGAAAACATCTTAAATGTAAAATCCTTCACCAACAGCACCATTCATATTTCCTGCCTATATAAGCTCTGACACTGAATAATTTGTTAATCACAAATCAAATCATAATGCGATTCCAGCCATTTCAGAAGATCACCTTCATTAGCTTTTTCTTTTTTTCAGCCAGTGTATTGAATGTATACATGAATGGGTTGATGGCAGAGTTCAAAGGTAAAACAAAACACAGCAAGGGCCACATTCACTTCTCCAGGAATGGGAATACCACCCAATGCCAACATCCCACACAAACCAACAGGAAACCAGCACAGGAAGTCTGTAACGGCAACAGTGATCAACCTCCGGGCTATGGTCATGTCTCGTGACACTTTGGTAGAATTCATTTTCATAGCATTGCTCTGCACGGACCAATAGATGAACGCCTGACCAGTGGAAATGAATAAAAACAGCACAAAATTTAATATGATCAAAACACCAATAGAATAAAATCTTCCTTTGAAATTTCGTCTCGTACCGGCAAAGGGATGCACATTCCTGTCTGGCTGTAGAATTCCCAATCTGATGTCATTGGAAGTAAAGGCAACACGGCTATAAACCAACCAACCAGCCAATTTAGCAGGCAAACTACTGATGCTGATGTACTACCAACCTCACAGAACTGAAAGGAAAGTGGAGGACCACGAAACGATCGATTGTAATAAACAAGATGATTAAAACTGACACTTCGCTTGACAGGAAAGATAAAACACCCAGCAGTCTTGCAGGTCAGACTGTTTTTCCATGTGTCGTCATTGTAAAGATATTGTCCACGGAACCGTTCATCAGCCACCCCAATGGCAACAACGTAGACACCCATCAGAAAGTCTGCCATGGTGAGGTTGGTTACAAACACACTGAAGCCACTTGAAGACGTCATGCTCTTCACGAACAAACGCGCACAGCAACAGAAGACGTTACCAGTCAAAGACAGACAGGCAACCAGCCACAGAAACACTCGGTACGTCCACGACTGCAACAAATCTTCGCATGAAGAAATTTCATCTTGGGGAGCAAGACAGGCTAATCTATTCAAGGTATTAGGAAGCATTTCAGCGCAGCAGAATTTATAATTCTGTGTTGATATAAAGCGTAACTTGGAAAGATGTTTAAATAGATCAGGTGGAAAGATTCGTACAGGACTGTGATCCATGTAGAGCATATGTAACTGAGGTACGAACTGAAATCCCACAGGGCTGATTGTGTGGATTGAAGTGAACGTTAAGTTCAGTTTCTGTGTGAGAGGAAACAGTGAGAGAAATGTGGTGTCCAGTACAGTCAGTGTGGTGTGGGACAGGTGCAGCTCAGTGAGAGCAGAGTGTTGGCCAACGAGGGGAGATCAGTGCAGAGAGCCAACAAAGGGTTTTTGGAGAGGTACAGTATATGTAGACTTTCCAAACCGAGTACAGAAGTCATATTGACATAGTGCAGCTGGTTACCACTGAGATCTAGACACCTCACATTCACCAACTGGACTTTGGGCAAGGACGTCAAAGAACACTGTGCCAGGACCACAACAATGAGGAGGGTGTTGTTACTCACATCATGCAGTGTCATACCTGACCCTGTGGCATCCAGGTAGCGCAGCTGAGGAAAGAGAGTTGCAGAGAAAGGCTGAGGACACAGAAAGGTGCTACCCTGACAAAGACAATCTGTAGGACATATCACGCCGCAAAACAATTCATCGTCATACATCGGGCAGTGAGGCCAGTCATCACACATATAGTCACTGTGTAAACAGATTGTTGACAGTCTGCATCGAAAAAGGCCTGGACAACTCATTTCTTCGCAGCCCTCTTCGTCCTGGTGATCAATGCAGTCGTGTAGTCCATTGCAGCGTGTGTAGACAGGCAGACAGTCATCGAAGTCACCAGGACAACGATAATGGGTGGTGGGACAAGACTCATTGGACTTCATTGGGGTAGAAACGAACTGTGCGATTCCATTAAAGTTAACAAGAACAGGAGATGGAATGCTCGATGTGTGTACCCATTGAAGACCCTGAAGTCATGACAGTTTTTTTCTTCGTCCGACTCATCCCAGCAGTTGACCATGTCATCACATAACTTTTCAATAGGCAGACACTCACCATTGCTACATCTAAACATCCTGGCACAAGCAGGGTGTTTTACAAAATGACTCATCACTCTTATCATTACAATCACTAATGAAGTCACATATTACTGTGTACGATATTCGTGTAGAGTCATCATCACATGTAAAAGTGGCAACAGGAGAGAGACGGAGATCTGAGTGTTTCCATTTGCCCGTGAGGAGAAGTCTGCTAGAAAAAGTGCAAGGAGACGTCCGTTGCTGACCACAGATTTTGTAGCGGTCAGAACCACACAGAAAAAATGCAAGTGTCACATGACCATCCGGGCACTCTGTCATGTATTGCAGTCCTGTTGATGATAAAAATGCGTGACCATTTGTCCAGAATTTCCTTGAAAGATAATTCTTTGTCACTGTCTCATTGTTTGTAAATTCACACACTGTTCCATAATCAGAATCAAACACACAAACGGAAGCATATGCTAAAAAGTCATAGTCAAAAGTCAGAGTGACAGAATACCTCAAGCACAACCTTGACTGTAGATAGTTGTAATATCTAAAACTCCAGAAATGATGCAAAATCGTCTTGACATGGTTAAGCAGTGTGTGTCTGTACATCTTTAGCAAAGAGGTATCTCTATAGTACAAACCAGGCAAGAAATCCTGCAGCCAGTAAGGATGTAACTTTGCTTTTTGTCTAATTATACCGTACCAATTATGCGCACACAGTGGACAACTTTGTCGGCCTTGTATTGAGTTACAATACTCGTTGGCCCTCTCATTGCGATCTGTTTTATCACTGACAAATCCACTCAAAGTGTGCACAAGTTTGTAGCAATGATCACACATTGCGATCAGTCCATTGCACCCAGGACTGCTGAAGGGACAGTCCCCTGTTTCATCCCGTCCATCTTCACAGTCTGTCTTCAGGTTACAGGCCAGGTGGTGATGGAAGCTGGCGTAATGCTTCACAGAACAGTTCCAGAAACCTTGGAGTGATTTTAGAGGTCGTTCACTCTCAGAAAAAAACGAGAAGAAAAGTTTAAAGCAATGCTTCAATTCAGCAATAATTTCGAATCTGAAGGCATGAAACAGTTGGGCAAAATCAGACACCCTATGAATGTGTCGGATCCACACCAAAGCTTTCTTCGGTTTGAACATTCTGTGAGTATCATTGGAGTAATAAGTGATAAAGTAACGATAGAGGGATAGATATGCCAACCTGTGAGTTTGTTCCTTGATGCTGACCATGACTGTATTGTTGATAGGCACAAACACGTCTTTGATACTTCTTCTCAGGTAAGTATGATTTTGTCTGAAACTGACAAACCCGGACGACGGTGTGGACATCACAAGAAATAGAGGATCTGTGCATTAACATTTATGAAAAACAAACTCACATTGTATTGATACCATAACATGGACAAACTGAGAAAGCACAGAACTTATAATGATCCATCTGTAAGCAAGTCAAGACAGAGAAAAGACTGAAGAGAAGGATCCGGCGACAGCAGAGGAAGGAGGTAAGGTAATGTTGCTTACAGCCCAGCCGACTGCAAAGGGCCATGTCATGGCTGTCACGACCTTGAAGTCAACTCAGAAGTCATCAAAAACAAAACAAAACAAAAACAAACATACCAAAAACACCATTGACACAACTTTTTAAAATACGCCTTCTAAAAACGCACCAGAAACTTCGTTACAAATATTTCTTCCGTAAAATCTTAGATCAGATGAAAAATGTTAATCTCTTTCAGAAACTCAAAGATCACGTCAGGTGGGATATCTCTGAACAAAGTCTTCATGGAGTCTGCTGTAAAGTGTTTATATGTCTCACATCGTGCAGATCCCAACATTCTAAAAGAATATGTCTCACTATGAGTGGAACATGACATGTAATGCACCATGGAGCTTCTTCACCTTTTAAAAGGTAGAATGGGTGTAAAACGAGTGGCCTGTATGCAAACAGCACAAGACTGTTTCGTCTTTACGACCACCTTGGGAACATGGCAAAAACTGTTTCAGGTTTGGACGTATTTTGTAAAATTTGTTATCCGTCACCGAGTCCCATTCCTTTTGCCAGAGGTCTTTGACATAAGTCTGTGTTTTGGGTGTCAAATCAGTATGAGGAATAGACAACCTGCTCAACGTTTCCTTTGTGGCACTCTTGGCAAGTTGATCGACCACCTCGTTGCTGGAATGCCCACACGACTGGAAACCCAAGCAAAAACTATGCTGTATCCATCTGATTTTAGGAAATATACAGTTTGAAAACTTTCAGCAGCTGAGGGCGCTTGAGATTACGACCGGCAATGGCCTCCAAAGGAGAAAGGGAGAATGATAAAATGAGAAAATCTGTATGTTTGGATTTACAGACCATATCAAGAGCCCAGGACCAAGGCTGCCAGGTCAGCTATCGATGATATTGATGCTATCAGTGGGACTGTGTTCATCTCTGAGGGGGATCTACTGCACAAAACATAGCAGAGGCAATTCCCTCCTCAAATTTGGAACCGTCGGCGAAAATTCTTCCGAAGGATGGAAACTTTGAACACAGTTCTGCAAAAAATGGACTTGTATGCCAAGGAACTAGTGGAATATTTCTGGTGCGAGGCTAAATCAAACCAGATCTCTGGAGTGAAGAAAGTCCATGGAAGGTCATCAGGAAACATGGATATAATCACAAACTACTCCAAGGTCTATATCTGCTTTGTTCAAATGGGGAAGAATACGAATTCCAACGGTGGAATGGAACTGGTGTGGTCATCGAATTTCTTTTGGAACTTGGGGACAAAAACACAGTCATATGCAGGGTTCTGAGGTTTAGATGAGAGACTCAGACAGTAGTTCAAGGCGAGTTTCAATCAACGATTTGAGAGGGATGGTTCTCCTGCCTCAGCATACAGGCTATAAACAGGAGTGGTGTGGAACGTACGCAGACACAATCGAAGCCCTTGATGGTGGATAGGGTCTAGACTTTTCAGGTAGGACGGTCTGGCAGAGCCGTACACTACACAGCCATAGGAAGAGCCGTACACTACACAGCCATAGGAAGAGCCGTACACTACACAGCCATAGGAAGAGCCGTACACTACACACCCATAGGAAGAGCCGTACACTACACACCCACAGTCCAGTTTGAAGCGGATCAGGGCCCTGTAAAGATGGAGGAGAGTTTTCGTGTCAGCGCCCCAATCTGTGTGTGCCACAGGTAGATATAGATATAGATATGGATAGACAGATAGATAGGTACACACACACACACACACACACACACACACACACACACACACACACACACACATGTATATATATATATATATATATATATATATATATACAGAGAGAGAGAGAGAGAGAGAGAGAGAGAGAGAGAGATGTACAGCGTGACGTTGCAGATGTTAAGGATACCACGGAGTGGTCTTCTCTGGCAGAATGTATGTATAGTTTTGGTCATTGCATTTTGTTGTCTATGGTTCCAGTTCAGATCAGGACCGACAGTATTTTACTGTGAATTAAGATAAAATATGAACGAAATGAACTAATATCCATCGTACATTCCCCAACGAAGCGGCTAGTTTAAATCTTAGCCTGGTATAAAACAAACATATTATCGAAGTTGATCAAGGCCTGTTTTTATAATACATTGCTATTGATTGCACCCCTTGTGTACCTGCTGAATGGAAACACATGTTTGTCCGCCGATCTGGACCTATCTTTCCAATGGATTGAAATGAAGTGCCTGCCTTGGGAAACAGCTAATGCCAGCCCTTTTCTTAACCCCGATCAAAGCCTGTCTTCCTAATACATTGCAATGAAGTGCCTATCTTTTCGTACCGTCCTCCATATCCAAACTCTTTCCTGTACATAGACCTGGACCTGTCTTTCTAACATGTTGCTGATGAAGTGACTTCTTTGTGTGACAGACAAAACCCTTTTTACTGTATGCTCTTTGGAATACATTGTTAAGGATTAAGGATTT
>JADBJO010010245.1:15000-27500 GCA_016801955.1 Conus betulinus
TTTCGATTATGCCGTACAATTCTGAAATTGCTCAAGATTTCACACACACACACACACACACACACACACACACACACACACACACACACACACACCGGGTACAGAAAAATTGGTACAGAGGACTGACATCACCACAGGGTACAGAGGACTGACATCACCACAGGGTACAGAGGACTGACATGAACACAGGGGTACAGATGACTGACATCAACATAGGGTACAGATAACTGACATCAACACAGGGTACAGAGGACTGACATCAACATAGGGTACAGAGGACTGACATCAATACAGGTACAGAGGACTGACATCAGCATAGGGTACAGATAACTGACATCAATACAGGGTACAGAGGACTGGACTGACATCAGCACAGGGTACAGAGGACTGACATCACCACAGGGTACAGAGGACTGACATCAACACAGGGTACAGAGGACTGACATCAGCATAGGGTACAGATAACTGACATCAATACAGGGTACAGAGGACTGACATCAACATAGGGTACAGAGGACTGACATCACCACAGGGTACAGAGGACTGACATCACCATAGGGTACAGATGACTGACATCAACATAGTGTACAGAGGACTGACATCAACATAGTGTACAGAAGACTGACATCACCACAGGGTACAGAGGACTTGCATCACCACAGGGTACAGATGACTGACATCAACACAAGGTACAGAGGACTGACATCACCACAGGGTACAGATGACTGACATCAACACAGGTACAGAGGACAGACATCAACACAGGGTACAGAGGACTGACATGAACACAGGGTACAGATGACTGACATCAACATAGGGTACAGATGACTGACATGACTGACACAGGGTACAGATGACTGACATCAACATAGGGTACAGAGAACTGACATCACCATAGGGTACAGAGGACTGACATCAACACAGGGTACAGAGGGCTGACATCAATACAGGGTACAGATGACTGACATCACACACAGGGTACAGACGACTGGCATCACCACAGGGTACAGATGACTGACATCAACACAAGGTACAGAGGACTGACATCAACATAGGGTACAGAGGACTGACATCACCATAGGGTACAGAGGACTGACATCAATACAGGGTACAGAGGGCTGACATCAATACAGGGTACAGAGGGCTGACATCAGCACAGGGTACAGAGAACTGACATCAACACATAAACACATGGTCCAGATGACCAACACTAATACGTGGTGTAGAAATTTAAGAATGGCATGAGGTCATAAACTTTGACACTACCACAGTATTAACAAGACTGGCTTTTCATGTTAAAAACTGGACATAGCCTCGTGTCTAGAAGTTTGACATTAACATGTCTACAAAATCCACATGAACACATGATACAGAACTCTGACACTGGCAATGGTCACAGAACGTTGTCATGAGCACGTGCTTTGAAATACATGTTCCAGAACTTCGACTTCAACAGAAATTCAAGATGCTGACTGATGAAAACACCAGAAGAACCGACGATTCCAGCATTTAGTACTGAACATTAAGGTCAACAGGTGGATCAGGACATCAATATCAATCGGAGATCAAAATGTTGACCAATAAATCACCCAGAATACGAGATCAACATATAGTTCAAAACATTAACACCAATCGGTACTCCACAGCATTCATATCAACATTGATCCTGAAAATTGATATTAGTGCATGATACAGATGATTGGTATCTACACATAGTCCAAGTGTTGACAACGGCACAGTTCATAACTCTGACATCACTCATGGTATTAAGGGGCGACATTAACACAGTCTATTTCATTTCAATACATGGTAGATAACATAAAGATCGTTACAGTGTCCAAAAGTATTAACATATTAACAAAATCATAGTCATACATGGTACACAATATATGAAGATCATTACAGGGTCAAAAGTATTAATATATGAACACAATCATAGTCTTTTTATATCAATGCATGGTAGATAAGATAAAGATCGTTACAGTGTCCCAAAGTTCCAAGTTCACACATGGTTCAGGAGCTGAGGAGTGATAGAATGGAAAGATTGTCAGCACTAAGTCTGAGCCGAACCACCAAAGACAACCTGCCGTCTGCCTGTATCACACAGCTTTGCAGGTTCCTGGGTTGTCTCCTCCTTTTCTACGCTGACATATCTATACAGCAACATAGCTGGAATGTTACATCCTTTCATACCACTTCTGATCAACTGAACATCATCGGTGTGTGTCCAGGCGTGGAATATCTCATGAGTCAAAACAGCAGGAATTTCACAACCCTACAGTCCAATGCTTCTTACTGTGGGAGTACCTCATTACCACACACCATTCACCAGGGCGTGGTGTATGGCTGGTGCAAACATTTCACACCTTACTGTTCGCTGCTTGTGTGGGTGCCTCAGGGTAGGTATGTGCGTGCTCGAATCCGACGGCTGTCACATGACTGTGAATGCAGACACTGGACGATTGAAACTTGTGGTAAACAGCGATGTTTTTGTCTGGAATGCCATTTCCACGACCAGGAGGAAAGTTTCATTCACTCAGATACCAACAAGATGTTGATCGTAAATATCAACAGCCCTCTAGTAAGTGTTGATTTTGAGCCAATAACATACAGTAACTTTATCGTGAAACGCATCATGAAAGATTCCTGGCAGTTAATCTCGCCATTTGATGGGGCTTCTTCTCCACAAAGGCATTTTGGAGTTGAATGGAACGCTTCTATGATACACTTCATAAGTGTGCAACAGATGTACACAATTCGGTCTTCTACACATGCTTCAGTACCCGTATTTCATACCAAACCAAACCGAACTGAGATGAGCGTCGAGCGTGTTTGTGTCACATGTCGTCCATCGTCTACTGTTATTGATGCTTCACGCCTCAAAATCAAGTTTATCCACGAACGTAAAGACTATAGTGGTCTAAGACTGCTGGTGTCTGCGCTTCCTAGAATGAAACAGTCAGTGAAGCTGCCCAGTGCTTTATTCAACTGTTCTGTGCAGTGCTATTCTGATTTTCAACATCACCTGCACTGTAATCATTGGACAGAGTGTGAAGATGGACGGGATGAAACAGGGGACTGTCCCTTCAGCAGTGCTGACTGCAAGGGGGCTGGTGGCATCACGAAACAAGTGTTTCAGGTTAATCGTACTGGACACAACAAAACTGAACCTTGCATTTGCTGATTACGAGTGCCATAAAATAGGCCTGCATGAAACACTAGCAACTGTGAAAACAAGGAAGGAAAAGTTAGAGTCTGGGCGTGTTCTGTTGAATTATATCACGTTTACAGCAGCAATAGGTTTAAGGACGGGTTGGCGTTCAGTGCCATTCCTTTATAGCAAGTTCCGTGTATGGCTTGACACCACACTGGTTTATAACATGAACCACTTCCGTCAACATTATTTCAGTCAGTATTTTCCTTCAAGAGTTTTTTCGAAACGTATATTTCACGGATGGCTTCATTATATACGAGGAATATGACTATGTTCATTCAACAATATGCGAACTGAAACTACAGTCATTCGGAGTCTTCAATCCACCTGTGTTTCTGTCCCACTCATGGTCCTCAAAATATATCCGCATGCACACACGACAGTATTTGTTTATTTGCTCTACCAGTTTCATTACACATATGTTTTTTATTGTGTGATGCCAAGAGTCACTGCAAGCAAACGACGGATGTCAAACCCTCTACCGAGTTGAACGTGAGTTGTACACAGCCGGGCAACATTTCCTTTGAAGGAAGACATCTGACCTACACTCAGTTTAGATGTGATGACGACAGGACAACAGTGCATTACACTTTACTGTGTGACTTCAGACAGGATTGCCCTGACGGAAGTGATGAGTCATTCTGTGAATTGTCATGTGCCGGTTTCCTGTGCTCTAACGGTCAATGTGTGTTCCTCAGTCAACGCTGCAATCAATACACGGACTGTGTGGATGATTCTGATGAGGTCGGGTGTCCTGATGGTGCCACCTACCATGCCCCCATCAAAGAGGAAGACATGAAGCACCAGTTTTACGTGGATATGGATGGGACAGGTTACTTCACCCAACAGCTGATGACAGCTGATGACCCTTGTCCTCACAGTCATTATCGTTGTCAGTCTGAGTGGCTGTACTGTCTGCCTGTCTACACCAGATGTAATGGATTCTGTGACTGTGTCTATGGAGAGGACGAGCAGGAGTGTGAGACAATGGCGTGCCCTGGTTTCTACCGATGTCGGGCTTCTAGAATCTGTGTGCATGGTGACCATCTGTGTGATGGTTGGGGTCAGTGCCCACAACGTGACGACGAACTGATGTGTGACAGGAGCTGCCCTGAAGGATGTCAGTGTCAAGGTCATACATTTCTGTGTCTGAAACCGTTCTTTTCTTGGTATTTTCCTCTGCTAAGATACGTGGATGCAACAGGTTCCAATATGTCACTGACTGATTTCAAAACAAATGCGAATCTTGCTGCTTTGATTTAGCTCGTTGTTCTCTTAGTAATATTTCACACATTAATTAGCAAACCTGAGATATGTTAATGTTGCTGATAACAACGTAGAAACTCTCAATACAGCTGTTTTCCGTAAGTTACCTAATTTAAGAAATCTTTGCATACAAAGGAACCCTCTCAGTAAACTAACAAGTAAAACAGCGAAGTGTATTGTGTATTCACTGAATAGAGTGGATATGTCTCATACGCATTTGAATATTTTTTACGATAACGTTTCTCTGTTTTTACCTCGTGTGAAAATGTTGAATACATCATTTTGTGCTGTTGACAATATCGGTCTACTAGGCTTTAAAACTATGCCACAAATACAAATGCTGGATTTAAGAGGGAACACGCTTGACAACTTTCCGCTCGATCTGTTTTTCTGGGTCATTTAAATTACAACGTATCTTGTCATCAAACTACAGAATTTGCTGTGATAGTTTGATTCCTGAACACACTGTTGAAGTCGAGTGTGTTGCTCCTGACTCTATATTTCCATCATGTGCAGCACTGCTACCAACACAATTACTCAGGACTTTCTTTTGGCTGATTAGCGTGTCTGCTGTGACGGGATATGTGATATGCTTCATAGCATAGCTTCTTCCAGAATGAAAAGCATGACTGGAAAATATTTCATGGTTGCTATGACCAACGTGCAGTTTGCTGATGTCTGTATGGGATGCCACGTCAGCATTGTAATGGCGGCAGATTTTGTATTTCGTGGACAATACATGCAATTTGAAAAGGCGTGGACCAACAGTGTCATTTGCAAACTGGCTGGCTTTCTGTTCCTTTGGTCCAGCACAGTATATCAACGATGGCTATCTGCTTCATCACTTTCTGTCAGATCATAGCCTTTCATTTCTCTAACGAATTATGGAAACTAAACAAATGCTTTACACAGTCGTAGTTTGCATGGTGATGTGGATGGTTGGAATCCTGTTGGCATCAGTTCCGTTTCTTCCAGGACTGTCACACTGGGGCCTGCAGGGCCAGTCAGGTCTGTGTCGTCTGGCTTTAGTGGATCACCATCACTCCAGGCCAAGCTTCACCTGGTTCACAGTTATCGTGTCAGTCAACTTTATTTTGTGCTTGATGATTGGAGCTGGCCAAGGGATCATCTTCTGGCGAACGCCTAAGTATATGATATCGCTCAACCCTACACGCAGATTGATATATTCCTCAGTGCATGTGATGAGAAATGTAGCTGTGGTAGACGCCATATGCTGGTTGGCATTCGGGGTGATTATGATGATGAAGTTCTGTGGTGTTGCTCTGTTTGGTGCCATTCACGACACACTGGTTTGTGTTCCTATTACCGTTGAACTCTGCAGCCAACCCACTGTTGTACATGTGGGGTCTGAAAATGCAATGGCAACGTCAAGAACGAGAGATGAAATTAATACAAAAGTTGAAATATGTTGCCAGGACGCGAAAACACTAATCTTGTAAAAAAAAAAAAAAGTGAAAAGAATTAATAACCAATAACGAAACAAACGAAGAAATTTATCAATCGATTCAATAATTACAAACAGGTCAACAAAATTTGATCTTGTTTTGTGATGTGCCAGTATGTGTGTCATATTTTTATTATTTTTTTTTACATGTGCCACAAGGGTAGGATAATTCAAATGTATGTTTGCATTTTATTTATTAAAATAATAACGTTAAAGGTAAATCTGCGCACAGGTTACCCGAAGTCGTCTCTTAATTGTGTGACACAAATAGCTGCCAGCTCATTTATACACGTTTATGCAGATAGAGAAGTAGGTAAAAATAGGGACACATATTACCTAGGGAAGTCACCAGTTCATAGACAGATCTTTTTTTTCCAGTAATTCCGCCATCTGCGCAGTTAGGCATTAAACAAATATTAGCAGGAGAAAATAAATGCAGGTAAACAATTCCTACTCCTCTCTCTTTCTCTCTCTCTCTCTCATAAACACACACACACACACACACACACACACACACACACACACACACACACACACACATTAATGTCCTATTGTAATATTTAAGGCCCATATCCGTGTGACCCTGCAGGCAGTGAACTGTTAGAGATCCACCGTGTCAAGGACAAAGGTATCAATCATGGAAGGAGGATTCCATCACTCTACTTCCACCATCCTCACCTTCCCTGAACTGGATCAGATTCAGATTTACTCCTGGGGGATGGGAGGGGCTCGGGGTGGAGGCCAAGAATGTTTTTCAAGCTGTGAAAATCCAATCCCATGAAGCGTTTATACCGACCACAGCTCTCTCACACACAGACGTAGACTATATGTCATGGAAGTGGTACTACAAACGCTTAGGTGTTCAGGGGTCTTCAAGAATATCTACCCACAGTCATGCACAACAGGATACATATGTTGTAAGTAATTCAGTCGTTTTGGGGTGTCCAACCAGGACTTCTTCAGTCTGCCTTTGGGACATCCAGTCTCTACCGTACCCTGTGGAACGGCCTAGAACAGGGCGTTAAGGCAACATACACATCTGATCCCAAGCAGAGTTTACAGCACGTGGTAAAAGGCAGGAGAGGTACGTGTTGACCTACTCCCGTGGTCTGTTGAGGTATGATCCTTGTGGAAGGTGTGGGAAGTCTTTCTGAAGCCTGTTTTCGCCAATATCTAGTAAAAAGAAATATATCCATGTCAGAACGGAGGCAGGATGGAGGCTGTGGATATGTTATAAATCGACGGCATCCTTCCGTCTTCGGGAGACGTTGGGTGTAGCATTCGTATGTTGGGTTTGTCTGCACTCTCGAGAGTGGCTGTATAGTCTGACTCGTGAGTGGCAATCTCTGCTGCATTTGCTGCACGTGAACGATGGTGTCTGCTCCCAACTGTGGCTGCCGTTCCTTCCTCCTGACCCTCTTCTGAGCTAGGCTTGTCTTCCTCGCCTCCTCTGCTTTCTGTACGCCCCTGTCTTCCAGCAAAGCGCCAGGCTGGGCGGTCTTCTGCACAGTTTTCCCAAGCGCTGACCTTGATGCTGCACAGTCTCGTGTCTTTCTTGCAGACATCTTTGTCGCGCAGGCGTGGGCGCTCGGTCAGTCGTGAGCCGTCTGCCAGGTCCCCATAGAGGAGGTCTTTGGGGGTACAGCCAGGTTCCATTCCCCAGACATGGTCAAGCCAGCGAAAGCGTCTCTCTCTCTCTCTCTCTCTCTCTCTCTCTCTCTCTCTCTCTCTCTCTCTCACACACACCACACACACACAAAAACACACACACTCATATTCACACAGACACACAGACACGCACACACACACGATTCCTACGCCAAGATGGCTGAACGTACAAACCCGTGAGTGTCTACTGTGCCAAAAAATCAATTATCAGGTGTAAGGATGAGAAGAAGAAAAAGGAAACCGCTATGCAAAGGAAGAACGGATCTCCATCAGAGGATTCAAGTCCTTCAAAAAATGAAAACGTGCATATTGAGAAGAAATGCACACAATACGACAATCGAGTCGAAACACGAAGTGTTGCTATCGCGGCCTGTGAATGTGATGCCTCGGAAACGAAGATTGCTAGCCTACTAGAAACGATTGAAAAGCTAACGCATACTGTGGGCGTTCTGTCAGAGAAAGTTTCATCATTAGAGGTGACCATAGGAATGCTTATAAATCAAACAAACAAGAAAGGAAAAGATAGTGCAAAAAGTAAGTGATGAAACATACAAAACGAACACCCCAACACTGGCAGACAAACCACTCTACTCAGACATTGCGAAAACACACTTGCTAAATGAAAACAAGTTTTTGTCCTACCTCTTGAACACCAAAAGAATTCAACAAAAGCAAATCAACCACTTCTGAAAGGCAGCAAAGAAATCAAGAACACAAATCCATGCATGCCTGTCATGACGTCAAAACATGATGAAAAGAGGGATGATGTCAACCAGTCTGGCCTGCCTAAGGTTATTCTATTCATGATTCACAATGGGGAAGATAAACCCACGTCGTTTAGGGTATGCGTACGGTGTACATCTGGTTTCAAAACCATCCTACCGATTGGAGGCCCGTGCAAAAAACCTAGACGACACCAAGACAGTGAAGACTGCTGATTGCTCAGTGTTTTTCACTGTGGGCTCAACGATCTAAAAGGAAAAGATCCTAAGACAGTCGTGTCAGAGATGTCCGCACTTGTAAAACAAGCAAAAGCAAATCATCCAAATACCAAGATTGTTGTTAGTAGAGTGGCCCCAGTGAAAGATCGACATCTGCAAAGCAAGCGGGAGATATTCAACGCCCTGCTCCTTGCAGAGCTCCCCATGCACAACGTGTCCCTTCTGTCCCATGCATGAGAACTGGGACTCCACGAACAACAGGCTGATGAAGGATTCCATCCACCCGTCGGACAGGGGCACCAGCATCCTCGCTGGCAACTTGGGGCATCACGTCACCGCATCTTTTGGGAACGGCCCCATATGAGGCGTTCCCAATTCCCTGTCGGTGGACATGGTTTCAGCGGTCATCGGGGACCATCCAGCAATGGCTACAGGCCTGCGCGCATCCCCAGTGTGCCTTTCCCCTGGTGCTCGCGACAACCTTGGGTCCCCATCTTTCAAAATTACTGACTTTGCCCAATGTCAGTTTATAACGTTTTGTTCTAGCAATTATTATGAAACATGTTGACAATTTATTACTGTTCTACAATGGAACTGTAGATCTATCATTAAAAATCTACTTCATTTTGAGAACTACATTTATTCCAAGAACTTTTGTATTTTTAGCTTTGCAGTCTCTATATGTAGAACCAAGTAAATTACCTCAACTCAAGGGATTCTACTATCCTCCTGTATATAACTGTAGTAATCAACTAAAAGGGTTCAGACTGCAATATATGTTACATCACATCTTAACTATAGATATTTGAAGTTGGACCTCAATTCAACAGCTAAAGATACAGAAAAAAAATTTGTATTACTGGGTTATCATTAAAAAATGAGCAAAGATTCTAGTATAAATATACCTTCTGTATATTATACAAACAGCCCAAGCACAGATAATTCAGACTGGTTAAGACACCTTCCTTCTTCAGAAAAAAAATTGGATCATATTGGGGGATTTAAAAAATGCACATACTCCGTTTTTGGGAACCAGATTACTTTGTCACAACTTGTAATCACTTTGTTGAAAATATTGTGAATTCCAAATTAGTTTTATTGAATGATGGAAGCATAACAAGAGTTCTGATGTTTCAAATCATAGGCCAACCTCTATTGACCTAACGTTAGTATCTCCTGATATATCACTGAATGCTAGTTGGATAACAGAGGAAGACACATTAGGAAGCGATCATTTTCCTATTGTTCTTACACTAAATGAAAAGATTCAAGATGAAGAAGAAGTTGAAGATATTCCTAAGTTTTTATACAACAGCGCTGACTGGAACCTCTATGAGTCAGCTCTATTGTCAATAGATCATAATTCCATGGAACATGAAGACACTGATATATTTTATGAGAACTTCAGAGAAGCTGTTTTATACGCTGCTGAAAAATCAATGCCCAAGCGTAAATGCTATAATGATAAGAAGTACATAGGAAATGGATGGTGGAATGAAGAATGCGCAGAAGCAGTGAGCAGTAAAAAGAAAACTTATAAAACATGGCTAAAGGACAGAACTGAAGAAAGTTTAATTGCAATGAAACGTGCAAAAAACTCAGAGTAACAGAATTGTGGCCAAAGCAAAACGTATCTATTTCACTACTTTTTGCTATTCAAAAATATCGACATCAAAGGACATGCACAAAGTATGGAAGAAGGTTAAAGAACTAAAAAAACAGATGCCATTTACCATCATATCCCATTAAATTAGATAACAACGCTATCCCCACATCAGCAGAAAAAGCAGAGTTATTTGTTGAAGTGTTTTCAAAGAATAATTCATCGTTAAGTCTTTCATCAGATATAAGAAGCTACCGAGAAGAGGAAGAGAAAAAACATATTCATTGTGACCCTCCTCCAGATGAAAATCATTACTTAAATTCTTTTATAACTTTTGAGGAATTCAATGATTCATTGGAGTGTTTTTACTTGCAATACCACTGCTGTTGGCATCGATGGCATTTCATATCAATTGCTCTGCCATTTGCTTTTATCTTGGAAGCATTACTCCACTCATTTTACCAAAAATGTTGGTTAAATGGAACTCTCCCTACTATCTGGAAGAGGACGCTTGTAATACCAGTTCCAAAGCAAGGTAAACGTAGATCCGAAATTGGCAGTCATTCTCCAATGGCTTTAACATCGCAAGTTGGTAAGATATTGGAAAAATAATGTTGAACGTCGTATTTTACATTTCTGTGAAAAGATCAATATCATTCCAAGCAACCAAGCAGGGTTTAGGAAAGGAAGATGTGCAACTGATCATCTAGTCAAAATTACGAATCAAGTTAAAAAAAAAACAGTTTTCAAGAAAAAAGTACACTTGCTACTTTTTGATATTAGAAAAGCTTATGATAGTGTATAGCATGCTCGTCTGCTTTATAAGCTAAACATATTGGATTTAGTGGAGCAATGTATCAGTTTGTAAAATGTTTCTTGTCTGGGAGATCTATTTGTACAAGAATTGACACATGCCATTCAAGGATGTTGATATTGAATTCCTCAAGGATCTATCATTGCTCCAATTCTTTTAACTATTCTTATTCATGATCTCCCAAACGTTCCATCTAACAATATCCATCTCGTTCAATATGCTGATGACATTGCTATATGGATGAATACAAACGTCAGAAAACAAACAAATAAGAGAGTTATAACGCATGTTCAAAAACTATATCAAGTTGAGCTAGATAAGTTAGACTTCTACATGAAAGAAAATGGTTTAGAACTTTCGGGAGAAAAGACACAATTAATGCTTCTTATCAATGGTGTTACTCCAAAGCATTCTCCTCAACTTGTTATAAAAGACAACACTCTTAAATATTCAAAAGCCGTAACATTTTTAGGAGTCTATTTAACCCCTAAGTTAAAGTAGCGATTTCATATTGACACACATAATAAGTAAAGCTAGACAAAAATTAAATTTTCTCAAAATAATTAATACTCAGTCATGGGGACAAGATACTCAAACACTTTTACATCTTGCTACCAGTTTAGTTCGATCGAAATCAACTTATGGTCAAGAGGTTTATTTCTTAACTCCACAGATGCTGCTAAAAAAATTACAAAGCATAGATAGTAAGGCTGTTAAGTTGGCACTTGGTGTGCCAGTACACACAAATACGCTCAAAACATACAGAGTAGCGAATCTGTTAACTCTTGAGGACAACAGAAGTTGGCTACTGCAAAGTATTTGACTATATGTCTTTCGGTTTCTAATTCAGTGACAAATGACATTTTTCTTGACTCAAGACAGGATTTCCCCAAGAGAAAACAAAACATTTCATATCTTCAACCTATTAGAAATTATACAGATGATATTTTTAAGAGTTTTGATATTGTTGTAACGCTGCTGTTTTTCCAAGATGACAACACCCGTCCACACCGAGCCCATGTCATGGACGATCATCTGCAGCAAGAGGGGATCATCTGGATGCAGTGGTCATCTCGCTCACCTGATCTGGCTCCAATTGAGCACCTCTGGGATGTCCTTGGACGGCTGGTAGCCCACAACCACACCCCGCCTGTTGACGTGGCCCAGCTCACTCTCTTTCTGCAGCAGGAGTGGCAGGCCATACCGCGGGACACACTTCGGACCCTGGTGGACTCCATGCGTCGACGTTGTGTCGCTTGCCTGGCGGCAAACGGTGACTACACTCGGTACTGAATGGTGCAGTTTTCAGTTGTGGCATATGTGACGATCCTGAGGAAGGGTGATTGGACATTACAGCCCGCTGTCCGCGTTGGATTTGTTGATTTCGTGCAATGGCCCAATGAATTTGTTCTTGAATAAATTTGGAAGATTTTGCATCCGTTCTTCTTAACATTGGCTGTAGTGTTTTGCTCTGGGAGACAGCGTTGGCAATGGCCCTTAACTTTTTGCCAGTAGTATATTACCGTGTT
>JADBJO010010245.1:32500-45000 GCA_016801955.1 Conus betulinus
GCCTGCACGTGTTTCCCCAACTACATAATTGTTCAGCATATATATATATGTATCTATATACATCTGTGTGTGTGTGTGTGTGTGTGTGTGTGTGTGTGTGTGTGTGTGTGTGTGTGGTGGAGAGAGAGAGAAAGAGAGAGAGAGAGAGGAAGAAAGAGAGAGGGAGAGAGAGAGAGAGAGAGGAGAGAGAGAGAGAGAGAGAGAGAGAGAGAGAGAGAGAGAGAGATACGGATACAGATATTTTATTCTCTATATAAGAGAGAGAGAGAGAGAGAGAGAGAGAGAGAGAGAGGAGAGAGAGAGAGAGAGAGAGAGATTCAGATTCAGATGATTTATTCACGTGATAGGCTAAGGCCCCTAATGAAGGGGTATGTGAACATTGACAGCACCATAGTCGTAAACAATAGAATTAAATTACTAACAAAACACGAATAATTCGAGGGGTGGGGGTGGGGGGGGGGGGGGTGGGCGTGGGGGGGTTAAGAAGTGTACAGTTCTGTATACTCAAAGGATTTGAACAAAAATAATGGAAATAACAGTTAACACTTCTTCAGAAGTAAAACACAGCAGGCTCAGTTTATACAAAGAAGGCTGTCTGTAGTATTTGGGTTCAATAACATTTTCTCTAATACTCAGGAGAGCTGGACAAGACAGGACGAAGTGCAGTTCGGTTTCCCTTGACTCTTTACATAAAGGACAAAGCAAATCGTAATCATTACATGATCGGATCGATATCTAAAATGATGGATGGCAAATGGAGATATTCCTAATCTAAATTTTGCTGTTACATGCTTTAGGTGCCTGCCTATATATAAGGTCAAGTATGTTTTCAGGTCGTGAACATTGCAAAAGTTCATGTAAAATCAAACCTGTCATAATATGAATATGACTGGACTATTTCTGCCATCTGCAAACAACGAGCCGTTGGCAGAAAAGACATAAGAATTCTTTAGTATACCAACTCCTTAATTCAGCCAAACAAAACCAAATCCATATTCAAACAGACAGAGGCGCACTTTGGTCAAACAGTTACTTTTACCTTTAGTATCTAAGTCATATAGCATGTTGTACACCTTACGAGGAATTCTGAAGTCATCCATTTGTATCAATTTGAGCCATTAGTGGGTGCATCTGACAGCAGAAATAATATAAATGGGAAATCGATCAGTTTCACCGTAAATGAGATCATTTAGCGTCCGTCTATCTACACCTAGAAATCTCTTCAGAGCAAAGACATAAACAGATGCACAATATACAGCCGCTTTTCTAGTCCCCATAGCTCAGAGCTGTACTGTATAATCGGCTGAACGTGAGTATCAAACAGTTTTATAACTAGCGTGAATGAAGAATCAATAAGCCAGCATAACTTTATTCAAATGCAAAGCAAAACATTTTTCGCCTAACTTGAAAGATTTTTGCATGCACCAACACAACTCAAGCGTGTTGAGAATAATATGCCCAGATGTTTATAAGCATTGACGACTGGCATAGGAATACCATTGAATACCCACCTTTCTCTAGCACCTAGATATCCACCTTTTGGAGAGAGAGAGAGAGAGAGAGAGAGAGAGAGAGAGAGAGAGAGAGAGAGAGAGAGAGAGAGAGAGAAGAGAGAGAGAGAGAAGTTTGGAAGTTTCCGGTTCCGTGTATTTTACAATAATTTGAAAAAAAAAATCAACACACATTCATTCCTTAATCATGACCGAGGACCAGGTATGATTGGGATATCCAGCTGCTAGTTACACCCCATTGATCAAGGTTTTGTTTTCATTTTGAGCAAGGGGACGTCACTGCGTGCGGACTAGTCCATATACGCTACACCACACATGCTAGCTCATGGAACATAACATTAGTTAAATTCTAAACAAAATTTCATTTTATGTTATCAGCTCTGTGGTTCAGGAAAATATTATTGACTGGATTATACACTTTTTTAAAACTGTAATACCAACTAAATGGTTACGAGAAAAAGATCCAGTGGGAAGAACGGAGGCGCCGCAGACAGCAAAGAATTTCGTCAGCACCCACTGACACTCTTGATCGAGACTTTCCCTGCAGCAACTGCAACTGAGTCTGCCGCTCGATGATCGGACTCTGCAGACACAGTAGGCGCTGCTACTTCACAAGTGACTAATCCACGGCGTTAACACCATTGTCTCTCCAGACAGACGGATGCCATCCAAGCGTATAATTGTGGGACTTGGAAGTGTGAGAGCTAGGGCACCTCTGGAGAGATGTCCCTGGTGCTGTGAACACACACAGAATGACTAGTGGCCCGTGCATCACACAACAGCAGGGTCAACTCTCTGTGCAGGATAGCAGTTGTCCTCACAACTGGTTGGCGGACAGTCATAGCGATTGATACAAATTGTGACGAGGTTGACAGACCTCAGCGATTCGTATGGCGAAACACACACACACACACACACACACACACACACACACACACACACACACACACACACACTGTCATAATAGACTGGAAGATTTACTCTATCACATTAAACATATTTCTCTCATCGATAATTTAACAACACTTGACCCAGATGGTAATGAATGCAATAAAAAGTAAGCCCCAGAAGTGCATAAACTCAAGATCTCTTGTCCACCTTCATTCCTGAATACAATAAAATGAGAAACCATGTAAGTTGAATCTGGTTGGAGATTCTTGCGACAGCATTTTAGACCAGAACAAAGTGTAAACACGATCTGCGTACTGCCAAAACTGTCAGTTTTTTTTTTCAGAGCTATGAAATAATAATGATAATAATAATAATAATGAATACTTATATAGCGCCTATTCTCGGCTAGAGACCAAGCTCTAAGCGCTTTACAATCAACACACTCGTTTACACAACGGGCTGCCTACCTAGGTAGTGCCGACTGAAGAGCTGCCAGCTGGCGCTTCATTCAGTCGTTTCCCGTGCCATCCAGTCAGTATCGTTCAATATCGATCACTCATTTTCCTTTTCCTTACTTCCTTCATTCTTTCCATTTCTCACTCAGGGTGCATGCTATGTGTAACATGTCATCCATACCAACGGCCAAACTGGCCTACTCTTCCGAATGTTGGTGATGGGATTTTACGTGTGTGCAAGATATTATGCGTGCGTTCACACACGGAACCTCGGTTTATAGTCTCATTCGAAGGACTGTATGGGAAATGGAGTCAGAACCAATGTTAACTCCGAGGGAAAAATCCCCCTGTACCGAAACGCCCCGGCGGAGGTTCGAACCCGCAACCCCAGGATCACCAAGATTACGAGTCAGGCGCTCTACCAACTGAGCTATTCCGGCTCCCTGAGCTATTCCGGCATAACACATGTGTTTACACATTCTGAACAACAGTTGCAAAGCCTGTGTAATAATCAGGTGGTTTGGTTTGGGGTGTGGGTGTGTGTGGGTGGGGGGTGTGGGGGTTGGGATGTAAGTAGTGGGGGGATGGATGGGTTGGATTTTGTTACTTAGAAAACGTTGTGTGCTTTTACCAAAAACTCGTTATCATACACACGCCATTCTCTTCTACTATGCTTCTTCAGAAATGTATAACCAACTTCACCTCATTGATAGGTGTCACTTTCTTGAATTTGATTCCTTGCTCATTCACTTCAACTCTGCGATCCTAGCATACATGAAATCTGAGTTCGCAAAGGTAGCAAGACATTGTTGTTGCACAAGTCCTGCTTAAGGTCTTACCTTGCGTCTGTTGGACAAAACGGTCTATGGCAGCTTAGCCCATGGTCAGAATGGTACCTGCATTCTTGTTGTGCTCTTGTGCGAACGTTGTTGAACTGGTCCAGCCTGAATGTTTTCAAGATACACAGATTCTGCGCTTCCATCTCTTCCAGATTGTTGACTAGGATTGAACAATGCTGGCTATGAGCTGTTCGTTCCCCTGTATCAGGGGGATCAAACATCACTGACCATTTTGGCCTTGTGCTCACCATCTGAGCCAGAGTTCTTCTACAAAAAGAGTACAAATACGAAAAAAATGAGGGTGAATAAAGACTAAATATTATAGCGATATGATACGGGCTAAATTTGTTCCAGCACGACTGACCTGTTGATGATAATGCGTAGGATAAGTACAATTTTTTTTTGGCTGAGCGCAAGAAAAACAAAACAAAACAAAAAAAAACAAAAAACAAACGAACAAAAAACGATGGTAACGGCTACCAGAAGTAGACATGATATGGCTATCTCGATGCATGTACATTTTACAGATCATGTAGTTATGTTAACCTACGAGAAATAGAATTACATGTATTGGAACAACGTTTGCAAATAACATGCTGACAACTCACAGCCTCAAACTTGAGAAGGATGGACGTACAAGGTTCGTGCGCAATTATATAATACGCTCATTGACATTGACTATGTGACTCGTTTCAACAGCAGTCTAGTGTAATGATATAACACGTTCATTGACATTGACTATGTGACCCATTTCAATAACAATTTGGGGTGCAATAATAATACGCCACGCTCATTGACATTGACTATGCGACTCATTTAATAAAGATCAGAAGAAAAATAAACTAAAAAAAAAAAAGCAATGAAACACTGAGTTAGTGAGTCAGGTGCAGGAGGAGGGATGGGGAGGGGTGGGGGAGTGGGGTGGGGGTGGGGTGCTAATTGAACTGACGGTTACAGAAAAAGGAGACCCCCTCCCCTTTTCCCACCACTCCCCCCCCCCCCACACACACACATACACACATACACACACACACCTCCCCCTACCCGTCGAGAACAATGGAGAGGGCGAAGCGAATACGGACAGAACAGAACCTAACCCCCTTCATACACTCACTGCTGACCCTCAGTTGTTAACGTAACGGGTGAGTGAGCACTGCCTGGCTCGCCGATACCCGTTACAAGCGGACTGCAATGGGTCGTGTAACGCTCAACGGAGGAAGGCCTACTGCATGGAGACGGGGGGTATGCTCAGCTGATGGTCTGTTGTAGTCATAGGCACTATGCTCCACTGCACCGTGTGCTCTGAGAATCTAACATTGTAGATATCTCCAGTGCATAGATGTAAGAATGCACATGGATATGTAGACCGAGTGAATGTGTATTTTTGCATCTAATAGTTTGTCACCAGAGTTTTTCACCTTTAACCCCTTAAATATCGATCTGTCTATCTATCTATCTATCTATCTGTCTGTCTTTCTGTCTGTCTGTCTGTCTGTCTCTCTCTCTCTCCCTTTGTTGACGGCTGTCTAGGAATAATGAGAGAGAGAGAGAGAGAGAGAGAGAGAGAGAGAGAGAGAGAGAGAGAGAGAGAGAGAGAGATGATGATGATGATGATGATGATGATGATGATGATGATGATGATGATTATGGAATATGAAATCCCCTGCCAGTTTCGCAGACGGGTAGGCAGGTAGATCGTTTACCAAAGTGTGTCCTTAATGTGGGAGAGGAAAACTACGTTTGAGGAACAGTCAGCCATGGATTGGGGGGAGGGGGGGGGGGGGGGGGGGGGGGGGTTACTTAGCAGTTTCCTACGTTGGCCAATACGTCTTCAATGGAATGGCATCCTTTCTACCCAACTCGGAAGTCTGTGTATCCTGAGGGCATGGGTGTTTCAGTTGGGTTCTGTCAAGGGCAGTATGTTCTCAGTAGTTTGTACCCATGCTGTAGCTCTTCAGGAGGTGTCACAGCAAGACAAGAGTTAGTTTCTCTGTTTGAGGTCCTTACCTGTTTTTGGCTCATTTCTTATTCTGGATTGGCCGTTTGCGCTTTGCGGCCATGCAACCTAGGTGAGTTGAATTAGACACACGCCTTCTTTTGCTTCCGTCATCACTCCACGCCTGATAACAGATCCTGGTGGCGAGAAAGGGCACGTGCTTAAGCACTCCCTTTGGCGATGAATCCAGACCAGCCTCCTTCATTATTCCTGAACTACCCTCCCTCACCTCTACACACAGCACAGAGAGAAAGAGAGAGAGAGAGAGAGAGAGAGAGAGAGAGAGAGAGAGAGAGAGAGAGAGAGAGAGATGGGGTGTTGAGTGTGAAAGGCAGGCAATCAGAGAGAGGCATAGGGAGAGAAACAGAGAGCATGGGAATATGTGCAAGTGGAGTGGTAGTTTTTTTTAAAAAGGAAAAAATGCCAGGTGTTCATTCATGTTCTACTTTAAGCCATGCGATATATATATACATTCTTTTGGACGTCCGTTATTGACGGAAAGTCTAAATTATAGTAATAGTTACTTGTCCACCTTCTCGATTATCAATCTTTATAGTTGTTTGTTTCCCATCTCTTTTTTCTTTTCTACAAGTGTTATTATTGCTTCAAAAATGTTAAAGCACGTAATAAGAAAATAATGAAAGAATGTGACAAAACTTCAAGATAAAAAAACTTCCTTCAGTGTTCTAGTCAACAATCAAATCAGGGTGTAATTCAAGCCAATCAAAAAGTTTACTTTCATTAGCCTTCTCTTTTTCTCGGCCAGGCATTTAAGGTATACATAAACGGATTTATAGCGGAATTTAAAGGTAAAACAAACACAGCTAGGACCACATTCATTTCTCCAGGAATAGGAATGCCACCCAGTGCCAACATCCCACACAAACCAACAGGAAACCAGCACAGGAAGTCTGTCACGGCGACAGTGATCAACCTCCGAGCTATGGTCATGTCCCGTGACACTTTGGTAGAATTCGTTTTGACTGCATTCTCCCGCACTGACAAATAAATGGAAACTGGCCAAAAGAGATGAATAAAAACAACACACAAAGTTGAAAATGACTAATATGCTGATGGAATAGAATTTTCCTTTAAAATTCTGCCTTGTGACTGGTAAAGGGATACAAATACCTGTCTGGCTGTAAAATTCCCAGTGTGATGTCATGAGAAGTAAAGGCAACAAAGCTAAAATCCAACCAACCAGCCAGTTTAACAGACAAGCCACTGATGCTGATGTTCTGTCAAATCTTACAGAACTGAAAGGAAAGCGGAGGACAATGAAACGATCCAGGGTAATAAACCAGATAATCAAAGCAGACACCTCGCTAGACAACAAAGACAAAAACCAGCCACCTTACAGGTAATACTGTTTTTCCATGTGTCGTCAAGGTAAAGGTATCGTCCACGGAACTGTTCATCAGCCATCCCAATGACAGAAATGTAGACACCCATCAGAAAGTCTGCCATGGTGAGGTTGGTGACAAACACACTGAACCCGCTGGAAGACGCCATGCTCTTCACGAACAAACGTGCACAACAACAGAAGACGTTACCAGTCAGAGACAGACAGGCGACCAGCCACAGAAACACTCGGTACGTCCACGACTGCAGCAGATCTGTACAGGACGAAATTTCATCTTTCGGAGCATGGCAAGTTAAACTCTCAAAATTATGGGAAAGTATTTCAGCGCAGCAAAATTTATAGTTTTGGGTGGATATAAAGCGTATTTGAAATGTGTTGAAAGAGATCTGGTGGAAATGTTTGAAACAGGGCTGTCGTCCATGTGGAGTTCCTCTAACTGTGGTGTGAACTGGAACCCCTCTGGGCTGATTGTGTGTATGGAAGAAAAGGTTAAATTTAGTTTCTCTACGTAAGGAAACAGGAACAGGACTGTGGTGTCCAACACAGACAGCGTGGTGTGGGCCAGGTGTAATACGGTGAGAGCACTGTGCTGGTCAACAGAGGAGAGGTCAGTGTAGAGAGAGGACAGAGGATTGTTGGACAGGGACAGTGTTTGAAGACCTTCTAAACCGAGAACAAAAGTCAGGTTGACATACTGCAGCTGGTTACCACTGAGATCAAGGCATCTCACATTCACCAACTGGACTTTGGGCAAGGACGTCAAAGAACACTGTGCCAGGACCACAACAATGAGGAGGGTGTTGTTACTCACATCATGCAGTGTCATTCCTGACCCTGTGGCATCCAGGTAGCGCAGCTGAGGAAAGAGAGTTGCAGAGAAAGGCTGAGGACACAGAAAGGTGCTACCCTGACAAAGACAATCTGTAGGACACATCACACCGCAAAACAGTTCATCGTCATACATCGGGCAGTGAGGCCAGTCATCACACATATAATCACTGTGTAAACAGATTGTTGACAGTCTGCATCGGAAAAGGCCTGGGCATTTCATGTCCTCACAACCCTCTTCATCCTGCTGACCACTACAGTCGTGCAGTCCGTTGCAGCGAGTGAAGACAGGTAGGCAGACACTGTCATAACCAGGACAAAGATAATGGGTGGCAGGACAAGACTCGTTGGGTTTCATGTTGGTGATGTTAAAGTGTGCGATACCATCAAACGTGACCAGTATACTAGATGATTTAATTGGAATTGCTGTCTTAGTAGAGACCCTGACACTAGCGCAGTTGTCTTCATCTGACTCATCCTGGCAGTTGAACATGTCGTCACAGACTTTGTCATAGGGCTGGCACTCGCCATTGTCACACCTAAACATTCTGACACAGGGGGGGGATGCTTACATAAGGACTCATCAGTCTTGTCGTGACAGTCAGTGACGAATCACACACACTAAGGTGTACGAAATCAGCATGGAGTCATCGTCACATGCAAAGGTGGCAACAGAGGGGAGGCGGTGAGGGTAGGTTTTTAATCTGTCTACAGGGGACAAGGGTCTCTTAGTAAAACTACAGCGAGAGGTCAGTTGTTGACCACATATTTTGTAGCGGTCAGAACCACACAGGAAAAACGTATGTGTCACATGTCCATCCGGGCATTTCGTGATAGATTGCTGTCCTGTTGACAGAGAAAACGCAGTACTGCTTAATGATATTTTCTTTAAGTGATGATACTCTGTGGCTGTCTTGTTGTTTGTAAATTCACACACTGTCTTAGGTTCAAGATACGAATGGCTGTGTATACAGTTACTGGAAAAATATTGATAGTCCACAGCGGTATCCAACATCAGCCCACATGCATCTCTTTCTTTTGTGGAGATCAGTTTGAAACTCCCTTAGATACCTTAGTATTGATGCATGTGTCCAAGCATGACAGCTGCAGATATGATACCGGATTGTCCTGTCATTGATGATCAATGAATGTCTGTACATCCTTGGCAAAGAGGGATCTTTAGAGAATAAACCAACCCAAAGGTAACGCAGCCAGTTGGGGTGCAATTTTAGTTTGTCTCTAATAACACTACACCAGTTGCTAGCACACACTGGATATTTTCGTTGGCTTTGTATTGAATGACAGTAGCCTTTGGCCCATTCGTTAGGATCTGTACTACCACTGACAAATCCACTCAAAGTGTGGACAAGTTTGTAGCAATGATCACACATTGCGATCAGTCCATTGCACCCAGGACTGCTGAAGGGACAGTCCCCTGTTTCATCCCGTCCATCTTCACACTCTGTCTTCAGGTTACAGGCCAGGTGGTGATGGAAGCTGGCGTAATGCTTCACAGAACAGTTCCAGAGACCTTGGGCTGAGGTAAGAGACCTTCTGCTACCAGGAAAAAATGTAAAGTAAACTTTAAAGCAAACTGGAAATTTCACAACGACTTAAATCTGCAAGAACACTCATTCGTACAGCTTGAAACTGATGGGCAAAGTCGGACTCGATATCAGATTTCCTATTCCATACCTGCGTTGTGTTGATTTCAAACCGTTTATGAGAACCATTGTAATAATAAGACTTGAAATGACGGTAGACGGAGACTGTTTGCAACTGGTGAGACTTCTCTCTGAAACTGACCATGACTGAATTGTTGACAGGCACAGGCACGGTCTTTTCTACGTTTGGAGCAGAGGAATGATTTCTTCCAAAACTTACAGACCCCAGAATCGGTGTCTTCATGACAACAACGGGAATATCTGCAATTTTGTATTCCAAACCAATATGTTTGATATTAATTGAAAACAAAAACAAAAACGATCAACCACAGACTTTTTTCATATTCAGCCCCAACAAACACCAAACGCAGAAAATACCAGGGAAGACACTGGTAGCTGAAGAGGAGGTAGGACAGCACAGTACAATGACAGCAAGGTTTATAGTTCTGCCATGCGTGGTGACACCCATTCTTGTCATTGTCGCAAAAATACCAACTCTAAAGTTGACTACCCCCTTTGGGGGTATGGAGGACATAAAACAAAAGAAAAAAACAATGTAATCCACTTCAACATGACACAAAATGGCTAAGCAAAATGTAGGAAGCGTTTTATGTGTATTAAAGGTGTAATGGCATAATCACTAAAAAAAAAAAAAAATAGAGCAGGCTGGTCATCATAAACTTACACCATTTTGCTGAATTTTAAAATATTTACTCAACTTTAACAGAACATTCTTGCCAGCCGAGAATAGTCTGCACAGGTTGTAAACAGATTTCACACTCGTATACTTTCTGGAATAAAACGTACTCGTAACTCTTCATACTTTGGGCATTCCATAATGAAAAATGAATTCGTCTCCAACATCTTGTTTACAATCTTTACAAAAGCGTTCCTCACGGGCAAGACCAAGTCTTCTTCCTACTTCAATCATGAGTTTGTGATTACTACATCGAATTTTTAATTAGGGAAATATATAGATCAGGTAATTGTTCAATGTAATTTTCACGTTTGAAATCTGTTTATAATTTCTATAGAATAGACATTTATTACTTGAATGTAACACCCTATTCCACGAACGTACATAGTTATCTTTCAAAGATAAAGAAATGTTTCTACATAACGATCTTTCGTTAGAAAACTGCTGTGTTTCCCAAATACAATCATAGCCTGTTTCTACAAAAAAAATGCTTGTATATACTTTATCCACCCAGACATATAAATACCATTTTTATACAAGTCATATAAAAACAATACATTTTACTCGAATATTTATCCGTTTGAGTTGCTAGTGAGATCCAGAATCGGATCATTCGGGTTTTAATTTGCACAGACAATGGATAAATCCCAAGTTCCCATATAATAACTCGGTCATGGTACTGCGATTAAGTTGGAGTAAATGCTTTAAGAACTTAAGTTGCAAGCTTTCTATGATTTTGATATCTTCATAACCCATATTTCACAGCCATATAATAGCACAGGTACAACCATCTTTTCAAATAGATCTAAAACAATATTCACGGGTAATTTTTTATTTCGAGCGACTTGGAGTAATGAAAACATGGCACTTTGTGTGCTTGATCATGCCTTGTTTTTTTACATTTATGAAATTACCAGATCTACTAAAACAGATTCCCAAAAATATTGAAACTATCTACTATTTCAATGACTTTGTTACAAATTTAAAAACACATGTTTATTATTCTTACGTCC
Source organism: Conus betulinus (assembly GCA_016801955.1). Taxonomy (NCBI): domain Eukaryota; kingdom Metazoa; phylum Mollusca; class Gastropoda; order Neogastropoda; family Conidae; genus Conus; species Conus betulinus. Next base: position 43,758 of record JADBJO010010245.1, read on the forward strand.
ATTGAATATCACAACTTTAGTTTTCTGTACATTAACAGTTAGTTTCCATCCAGTACAATACTCTTTAAAACGCAGTAAGAGCTTTTTGCAAGGCATTACATGAGGTAGCAAGCAAAACAGTGTCATCAGCATACAAAAGCAAAAAATAAACAAAGATAACTGCTTAAGTCTGCATCAGGAAGATCTAAATCAATATTTAACGAAGTACAATTGTGATCAGAAAAATATTGTTCGAGGTCATTCAAAAACAAAGAAAAAAGAACCGGAGACAAATTTTGTCCTTGCCGCACACCTCTATAACTACTAAAATAATCAGATTTGTTACCGCTTATGAAAACACACGATTTAATTTGATGATACATGTTTACAATCACCTGGAGAAGAATCTTACATTCACTCCTTGCTTTACAAGTTTTTGCCATATAGTCCTAATCTCCACACAGAATCAAAAGCCTTCCTAAAGTCAATAAAAGCAAAAACAATTGCTTTTTTTTAGCAGCGCAATATCTACAAGGCTTTTTCAAAACAAATAAATGATCCAATGTGGAATGACCACGACGAAAACCAGCCTGAGCCTGACTTTCAGAAAGCAGCTTATTACTTTCAAGAAAATCAGTTAATCGATTATTCAAAATCGTTGTAAACAATTTACCTACGCAGCTAAGCAGTGTTATTCCACGATAATTGTCACAGTCGTCTTTATTGCCTTTCCCTTTGTAGATAGATGGTAGAACAAGTCCCACTACCCATTCTTCAGGAATCACACCTGAGTTAAGAACTTTATTGAAAAGTTTACGATAAATTGTTGTCATTAAGGGCACGCTGTTCTTAATATATTCGTTTATAATCCTGTCATCACCTGGAGCTTTCCCATTTTTCAATTTCTGCACTGCTGATTCTACATCTACATCCTCGATTGGTCTATCAAAAAAACTCGAGATCAAAATTTATATCACATTCAACATCATCTTCCACACCGTCATCATCAACGTGAAGATTTATATTTTTAAAGTGGTCATAAAGTTCATTCAAACCAATAGGACACGACACATTTGGTTTCCTTTTTTTTTTGCCCAGTACTCTTTTGGTCGCTTTGTCCTTAAACACCTAATCTCTTTGTGCCATTCTTTGTTGTGAATTCTTTCTGATTTTCTTAATACCTTCTTATAATCTTTACTTTTAATCAACAAATTTACACGATTACCAATGGAGTCATTCTGTTTAATTCTATTTTTAGCTCTAA
>JADBJO010010245.1:50000-74541 GCA_016801955.1 Conus betulinus
CCTCATTCTGATTCATTCATTGAGACAGTTCAAAACTATGCTGCTTATTACAAAAATGCAGAGGAATCATAGCAAGTTGTGGTTAAATGATAACCAAACGGAAAATGATATAAATGTAAATTTAGTGCTGCATGATGTGTTCCTGGGGGGTGCCTTTCTGCCTGTTGCAGCAGCAGTTCCTGGTTTCAGCTGCGCAGTTTGCTGAGTCCAGACTCTGCTTGCATAGGTGGACAGACGCCAACTGACCATGGATCTTAGACCTGCCGGCCACTATCAACAAGTTCAGCTGCCCTGTCAAAGCCATTGCCCAGAATGTGACCAAGGTCTCACGCTAACAGCTACGACGAGTCACTGGCAAGAGCTCAATGTCAGGAGAGGACCAATATAGATGAACTATTCCACAAAGCACAACATGTTCCCCAGTTGGAGGTGCTGCCTCCCCCATACAAGTCATTCCACGTGCAGACCATATTTCATTAACGTTAATGGTTTAAACGACAGCCAGTGGTACATGGATCAGCAAACTCAAGTATACATAGCCCAGAAGATTGTCAGTAGCACATGGCCCAGAAGATTGTCAGTAACACATGGCCCAGAAGATTGTCAGCAACACATGGCCCAGAAGATTGTCAGTAGCACGTGACACAGAAGACTGTCAGTAGCACGTGAAACAGAAGATTGTCAGTAACACATGGCCCAGAAGACTGTCAGTAACACATGGCCCAGAAGACTGTCAGTAACACATGACCCAGAAGATTGTCGGTAGCACATGGCCCAGAAGATTGTCAGTAGCACGTGACACAGAAGATTGTCAGTAGCAAATGACACAGATGATTGTCGATAGCACATGACCCGGAAGATTGTCAACCGACTGTCTGTCCTATCACAATGCTTTGTGGATTCCAGTGCTTTCTCCTCTTGCTCTGCGCACACATATCCAGACAACAAAACATGTGGAACACCTCATCCATAACCACTACTCCTGGTCCACTAAACATCACTGACATTTGCCCAGGTGTGGACTATCTCACCCATCAAAACAACACGGGCTTCACGATCCTGCAGACCAACACGTCCAGCTGTGAAAGCCGCTCATTGCCACACACCGGTAATCAGGGTGTGGCATATGGGGTGTGCAACCAAGCCACGCCTTTCTGTGCTCTGTACGTGCAAGTACCGCAGGCAAGGCGTGTGCGTGCTCGAATCCAACGATTATCACACGACTGTGATTCCAGACACTGGCAAATTGAAATACTACCTTTAGAAGGTAGTTTGAGTCCTTCATTGTGTCCTGCAGTACCCATGACCGGAAGGAAAGTTTTGTCGAGTCAAGAGATAACAAGATGCTGGTGCTGAGCACCAACAGTCCTCTGACCAACGTTTATATTCAGCCAGTGAGATGCCATTACCATCTTATTACCAAGCCAGTCATGAAACACTACAAATATTTGATCGTACCATACATCCAGGCACGTTTGATTCTACGATTTTCATGCAATTACAGTTGGAGGGAATCTGTGATGTCTATGATCAGTATTCAACAATTGCACATGTTTGGTTATGATAAACAACCGCGTGGCATCACTTTCTTTTTTTCAAAACCAAATATACCGAATTACATTTGGGAAGATGTGTGTGTGACATGTCGTCCATTATCTACTATAATCAGCTCTCCAAACCTCTGGATCCTGATAGACTATCGTTATGCGGAAATTGCAGGTCTGACACTGCTCAAGTCTGTGCTTCTTAGGACTAAACACTCCGTGAAGTTGCCCGGTGGTTTATTCAACTGTTCTGTTCCGTGGTATTCTGATATGGAACCTCACTTGCACTGTAATCATTGGACAGAGTGTGAAGATGGGACGGATGAAACAGAGGACTGTCCCTTCAGCAGTGCTGATTGCAAGGGGCTGGTGGCATCACGAAACAAGTGTTTCAGGTTAATGGTACACGATGGGATGTACCTCACGACCGTGTTTGCTGACAACGAGTGTCGCAAACTAAGCCAGCATGAAAAACTAACAACCGTGAAAACATTGAAAGAAAAGTTAGATTTTACACGCTTCTTTTCAAAGTATATTTCGTTTAAGACAGTAATAGATATAAGGTCTGGCTGGTATTCTGTTCCATTCCTATATAGTAAGTTCCGTACCTGGTTTGTCACCGACTTGATTTATAACATCAATCACTTTTCGCAGCCTATTCCTTATGTTCCTTCAAGGATCCATAGAAGGGCACGTGTCAATGACCGAGGGGAAATATCACTGGAAAGAGTTATTTTTGGTACGGTAATAGCATGTGAACTAGTATTGCAGGTACATGGGTCATTTCATTCGTCTATTTCATTGGCTCATTCACTGTTCTCTGAAAATATCCGCACGTACACACTCCAAAATTTTTTTTTTTTTTATTCTGTCGGTTTTGTTGCACATATCATTTTTGTGTGTGACGCCAGTAGTCACTGTACAGAAGAGACAGATTTAAAACCTAACAAAATGTTGAACGCAAGTTGTACACAGCCGGGCGACAATTCCTTTGAAGGAAGACGTCTGACCTACACCCAGTTTAGATGTGATGACGACAGGACAACAGTGCATCACACTTTGCTGTGTGACTTCAGACAGGATTGCCCTGACGGAAGTGATGAGTCATTCTGTGATTGTCATGTGCCCGTTTTCTGTGCTCTAACGGTCAATGTGTGTTCCTCAGTCAACGCTGCAATCAGTACACGGACTGTGTGGATGATTCTGATGAGTCGGTGTCCTGATGATGCCACCTACCATGCCCCCATCAAAGAGGAAGACATGAAGCACAGTTTTACGTGGATCTGGATGGGACAGGTTACTTCACCCAACAGCTGATGACAGCTGATGACCCTTGTCCTCACAGTCATTATCGTTGTCAGTCTGAGTGGCTGTACTGTCTGCCTGTCTACACCAGATGTAATGGATTCTGTGATTGTGTCTATGGAGAGGACGAGCAGGAGTGTGAGACCATGGCGTGCCCTGGTTTCTACCGATGTCGGGCTTCTAGAATCTGTGTGCATGGTGACCATCTGTGTGATGGTTGGGGTCAGTGCCCACAACGTGACGACGAACTGATGTGTGACAGGAGCTGCCCTGAAGGATGTCAGTGTCAAGGTCATATATTTCTGTGTCCGAAACCGTTCTTTTCTGGGTGCTTTCCTCTGCTAAGATATGTGGATGCAACAGGTTCCAATATGTCACTGACTGATTTCAAAACAAATGCAAATCTTGCTGCTTTGATTTTAGCTCATTGTTCTATTAGTAATATTTCACACATTAATTTAGCAAACCTGAGATATATTAATGTTGCTGATAACAACATCGAAACTCTCAATACAACTGTTTTCCTTCAGCTTCCAAATTTAAGAAGTCTCTGCATACAAAAAAATCCTCTCAGCAAACTAACAAGTAAAATATCGAAGTACATTGTGTATTCACTGAATAGAGTGGATATGTCTCATACGCATTTGAATATTTTTTACGATAACGTTCTCTGTTTTTTACCTCGCGTGAAAATGTTGAATACATCATTTTGTGCTGTTGACGCCATCGGTCTGCTAGGCTTTAAAACTATGCCGCAAATGCAAATGCTGGATTTAAGGGGGAATGCACTTGACAACTTTCCGCTCGATCTGTTTTCTAGGTCATTTGAATTACAACGTATCTTTTCATCAAACTACAGAGTGTGCTGTGATAGTTTGATTCCTGAACACTCTGCTGAAGTCCACTGCGTTGCTCCTGACACTGCACTTCCATCCTGTGCAACACTGCTGCCAACAGGACTGCTCAGGACTTTCTTTTGGCTCATTAGCGTGTCCGCTGTGACAGGACATGTGATATGCTTCATGGCTTCTTCCAGAATGAAAAACATGACTGGAAAATATTTCATGGTTGCTATCACCAGCATGCAGTTTGCTGATGTCTGTATGGGATGTCACGTCAGCATTGTAGTGGCAGCAGATCTTCTATTTCGTGGGCAATACATGCAAGTTGAAAAGGCGTGGACCAACAGTGTCATCTGCAAACTGGCTGGCTTTCTGTTCCTTTGGTCCAGCACAGTATCAAAGATGACTCTCTGCTTCATCACTTTCTGTCAGATCATCGCCTTTCATTTCTCTAACGAGTTATGGAGACTAAACAAAAGCTTTACAGTCGTAGTTTACATGATGATATGGATGGCTGAATCCTGTTGGCATTAGTTCCATTTCTTCTTCCAGGACTGTCACACTGGGGCCTGCAGGGCCAGTCAGGTCTGTGTCGTCTGGCCTTAGTGGATCACCATCACTCCAGGCCAAGCTTCACCTGGTTCACTGTTATTGTGGGAATCAATTTCATTCTGTGTTTGATGATTGAAGGTGGTCAATGTATCATCCTCTGGCGAACACCAAGGCACAGAATATCACTCAACCCTGCACAGCAATTAGTGTAATTCTGCAGTCCACGTGATGAGACAGGTGGCTGTGTCATATGCTTTTTCCTGGTTGGCATGTGGAATGGTTATGACGATGAGTTTTATGCGGTTTTACTGTTTTTGGTGAGATCCATGACGTTATGGTTATATTCATTTTACCGTTCAACTCTGCTCTCAACCCGCTGTTGTACTTGTGGGCTGTAAATACGCAGTGGCGATATCAACAAGAAGAAATTAAATTACTAAACATGTTGAAATCTCGTACTAAAATAGGAAAACATCCATCTGGTAAATAGATAATTAAACCTTATCAACGAAATAGAGGGATAAATGACTGTAGTATTGCAGCATACTGGTTTGTATTTATGTGAGTTTTCTGTCTGGTATCCTCTTGAACATGTCATAAGGACGTGCGGTATTTGATGAGACACTCTTAAGCAAAAGCACAAATTTAGATATAGCTCATTCTGCTGGTTAAGCGAACAAAGATGAAACTAAGTGCTATCAACTCGAGGCTGTTAAGGACACGTCTTGTGGGATGTTAAATGTTGGCCACTCTACCGGAGGCTTGCCTTTGGATGATGTGCAAACACTGATGTGTACTGTTCTGAAAAATACTGATGTATGATGTTGATGTGTGCTCGAGACAGTGCAGTGACAGCCCAGCGCTGACACCCCATCAAATCAACTGAGCATCCCACAATCCCACAAGCTTAGTTCACCCCAAGTTGTCCTCAATGTGAAGACTGAGCCAGACCGCACAACAGACACGACCTGTCAGACCACCTTTCTTAACTCTTCTGGAATTCAACTCTAACTAGGACTAAGAGAGACCCTGTCAGACCACCTTTCTTAACTCTTCTGACCCTGTCAAACAACCTTTCTTAACTCTTCTGGAATTCAACTCTAACTAGGACTATAGAGACCCTGTCAGACCACCTTTCTTAACTCTCTTCTGACCCTGTCAAACCACCTTTCTTAACTCTTCTGACCCTGTCAGACCACCTTTCTTAACTCTTCTGACCCTGTCAAACAACCTTTCTTAACTCTTCTGACTCTGTCAGACCACCTTTCTTAACTCTTCTGACCCTGTCAGACCACCTTTCTTAACTCTTCTAGAATTCAATTCTAACTGGGACTATACAGACCCTGTCAGACCACCTCTCTTAACTCTTCTGGATTTCAACTCTGACTAGGACTATAGAGACCCTGTCAGACCACCTTTCTTAACTCTTCTGACCCTGTAAGACCACCTCTCTTTACTCTTCTGACTCTGTCAGACCATCTTTCTTAACTCTTTTGACTCTGTCAGACCACCTTTTGTAACTCTTTTGACCCTGTCAGACCACCTTTCTTAACTCTTCTGACCCTGTCAGACCAACTCTCTTAATTCTTCTGGAATTCAACTCTAACTAGGACTATCTAGAATGGACAATTCGAGAGTAAACCACACGAGCAAGAGGTGGATTAAAATGTTGCTCGATTCCAAACAGTAGGATTAATCAAGTGTTTGATGTAGATTTCATAATTTCTCTCTCTCTCTCTCTCTCTCTCTCTCTCTCTCTCTCTCTCTCTCTCTCTCTCTCTCTCTCTCTCTCTCTCTCTCTCTCTCGCACTGAAAACTATTAGACATGAACTTATGAATGGAAACAATATATGAATATGTGATGGGGTTGGTTTCAAACGCAAGTGAAAATATGTTTGTTTATCTTGGTTTGTTTCCTTGAATCCCTCCCCCATCCCTCTTTGCAGTTGTTTGCTTGTGTATTCTGAAAGCAAGTTACTTCCTTTTGTTGATGACCCGTACTCATTTTCATTTCATTCTCAGCAAACGTGTACCCATTGTATACAGGTCAGTGGCCTTACAATAAAAAAAAAAATTGCAGAGTTCAGAGTAACACAGTGCAGATCTCTCTCTCTCTCTCTCTCTCTCTCTCTCTCTCTCTCTCTCTCTCTCTCTCTCGGGGTGGGGGTGGGAGGGGCGCTTTGTACGTACAGGAAGGCTGAGGTGTGTGTTACATTGTCTCTACGTTTTAGGGAATTTCTCAGGATTGCAAAAGTGTATTGTGCCGAAACTTGACAAACTGTTTGCTGTGGTATCATGCCTTCCGCCCAGCTGGTTTTCAGATCAACATGTGGTTCTTTTTTGCCAATATTTCAGACATTTATGTGGAAAAGGTGTATTGTTAAGCAGTTGATGCGTATCTCATGTTGACAGTTCGTTCACGGCGAACCGGTGTTCTGTTTGGACTAACCCTCGTCTTTCTGTTCTGGGGGGACAATTTGTTTAAACGTCATGGTGATGGTGTACTGCTCCTGCGCTGTGGTGATGTTGAGTCGAACCCCGGCCCCAATCCTGATTCAAATGTCTCTGGCTCTTCTGGTTCCGGACGACAGACCCGTCTTTCATCGTACCACCCTCGACCGGGAAAGGAACCTTCAATGGTCGACCTGATGTCAAAACTCAATGATATGGAGAGCTCTGTTAACGGCAAGCTGGACAATGTGAAGGAGGAACTGTCTCTCTTACGACAGGATCATGGTGCTCTCCGTGATCTTGTGAGTGGACTGAGGGACGAGGTAGATGATTCGACGTGAAAATGACTTGCTGCAACAAAAGAACAGTGATCTGACCTCTAAAGTGGATGACTTAGAAAGAAAATGTGATGATTTAGAGGGCAGGTCTAGAAGAAATAACCTGATTTTTTATGGTATGGAGAAAAGGGAAGGGGAAACTAGTGAAGAGTGTGAGGGTTTGGTCCAGGATTTGATCACAGACAAGCTTAATATTACTGATTCTATCGAATTTGATCGTGTACATCGATTGAGCTCCAGATCCGATTCCCCAATTATCGCTCGTTTGTTCCTTTTATAAGCAAAAAATGAAAATACTAAAAGCGAAGCAAAAATTGAAGGGAACAAATGTGTTTGTTGGGGAGGATTTCTCTCGAGGCGTACGTGATATCAGGCGTAAATTGGGCCCACACCTGAAAAAAGCAAAGGCTGAGGGCAAACAGGTCCGCATGGTGTATGATCATCTATTTATTAATAGTAAAAAGTATGGGCTTGATGTGCATGATTCACTTACAGAAATGAAATAGGGAAAACGGCCGGCCCGATATTCAGATGAATGTTTCTGGGATTGAATTTGAGACGGGTACAAATAAAACACCTACACCGGAATGTTCCAAAGCTGATTCACACAGCCCGTCGACGACGACCACACATGTGGCACGTGGGGATTTAGAACTCGTTGGTCCGGTTGGGTTTGAAACCGACAGTCGTCCCTTGTTTTCATGTGACAATCCTAACATTTTCCAATATCTTGTGGGGAGGGAGAATATGGAAATCTATCTTGTGGCAACATGATAGATGATAGCTCCACTTCTGTAAATAAAGCTTTGCATTTTGATGCTGATATAAAATCGTTTTCTCTTAAGTTCTTGTCATGGAATGTGAATGGCTTGCGCTCGAAGTTTATATTTCATGATTTTCTTTCATACATACATCTTTTGATTTTATTTGTCTTCTTGAGACTTTTGAAGATAACTGTGACCCTGATTTATTCCTGGATTTCAGATATATTAAACCTGCTGTAAAGTTCACCAAACAAGGGAGGAGATCGGGTGGAATTATATGTCTTGTAAGGGATGAATTAGCCCCTTTCGTGTGTTATTTAGATATCAACTATGAAAATATATGTGCGTTTGTCATTGATAAACGGTTGTTTTTGGATGTCTGAATGATGTACTGTATGTATGTGCTTATGTTCCACCGGAGGGGTCTCCTTTCTATTCACACTTTAATTATGACAGTGGATAATCATGCTTGAAGAGTGCTTGACAGACTTGTTGATACAGATGGGAGATGCTTATATCATTCTATGCGGTGATCTCAACAGCAGAATCTCCAATATTTCTCCATTCGCCCTGTTTATGACAATGACAATGTTCTATTTAAAAGTCATTCGGTTATTTGTGACCGGCATTCTCAAGATGAATGTGTTAACAGCTACGGCAAATCTTTGTTAAATATGTGCACTGCGTTGGATCTGATTATATTAAATGGATTATGTAATGGCGACCAGCAAGGTTGTTATACATATACATGTGAAACGGGAGCAGTGTGAATGACTATTTTATTATGTCCAGTAATCTTTACGACTTATTATTTGAGGTGTCTGAAGTGATTGTTGCTGAACGATTCGAATCTGATCATTTTCCCATTGAATATTGCATTGTTTTTTGCCATGCCATAAGACCGAAAATAGCGATGGTGTGCATGTGATTCAAAAAATTTGTGTGGTGTGACGAATACAGTGGTATATTTTACAGGAATCTATGCGAGAAAGAAGTCCACGAGAATTACAAGCTGCCCTTGAACTTATCGACGTGAACGTCAATGATGCACTGGATATGTTTAATAAATGTATTGAAGAGTGTGCTGCATGCATGAAGAAAACTATGAATTTGGATTTGGACAGTCGTAAGCAGGGTTGGTTTGATGAGGACTGCAAAAACATAGAACTCAACTGCGCAGATTACTAGAACATTTCGAAGATCATCAAAGCAATATGATTCTGTTGTCGGAAATGATGTCAGGGGAGATAAACTTAAAGAAGACAGTAATAGATACACAAAGGCTAGAAGAGAATACAAAAAGTTTTTAGAAATGAAGAAAAAACAATTCAATAGGAATACACTAGACAAATTATTGGCTTCAATTACTAACCAGAAAGAATTTTGGACGTGTATGTCCAATATTTCGTTAAAAAAGAAACAACCAAAAACTAACATACCTTTAGATAAGTGGTTTCAGCACTTTAAAGTTTTGTTGGATAAGGTTTATCATGTAGTGGTAGTGATAACTTTCCGGAAGTTGATAATGAATATTGAATCGCCCAATTTCTCGTGAAGAAGTTCTGTTAGCGCTTAGTAAAGTTAAAAAACGAAACGCTGCTGGACCTGATGGATAATCGGAGAGTTTTTGAAAACTCCTTGTGAAAAAGTTGATTTTTTTGTGAAATTCTTTAATGCATTATTTGAAAGGGGTATTTTTCCTGAAAGCTGGTGTGAGTCTGTGACCCTTCCGCTTTTATAAGAAGGTAATGTAAATAATACTAATAATTATAGAGGTGTCTCTCTGTCAGATATAAGTAGTAAAGTATTCAGCCCCATTATCAATCAAAGACTACAAGATTATGTGGAGGAAAATAATATAACTGGTGAATATCAAGCAGGTTTTAAACATGGATATTCAACTATTGATCATGTGTTTACTCTCATGGCTCTAATCCAGAAACAGTTTTCCCTCAATCGCAAATTGTACGTAGCGTTTATTGACTTTGAAAAGGCGTTTGATTCAATCAACAGAGATTTATTGTGGCCTGTCCTATTCAAAAACGGGATTACGGGAAGACTCTTTAAATGTGTTAGAAGCATGTATAATGTTGTCAAAACAAGAATTCGATGTGGTGCAAAACTCACAGATTATATAAATTGTACTAGAGGTGTAAAACAAGGTGACATCTGCAGCCCTATTTTGTTCTCTTTATTTATAAACGAGTTAGCACTAGAAGTAATAAATAACGGAAGACATGGTGCTAGGTTTACTGTAGATTATATGGAACTGTTTATCTTATTGTTTGCTGACGATATAGTTTTACTATCTGAAACGGTTATTGGTTTGCAAACACAACTAAATAGTTTGATGACTTCAGCTGACCAGCTGCAATTGAAGTAAACATGGATAAAAGTAATGTAATAGTTTTTAGGAAAGGGGGTCACTTGTCAGCCAGGGAAAGTGGGTTACAATGATATTGCCATGCCAGTAGTTAATGTTTACAAGTATCTTGGAATCTTTTTCTCACTCGTTTAAGCTTTGTAGCCGCTTGTAGAGATCTTTCTGGAAGAGCAAAGAATCGTTTGTTATATATTTTGAGAAAGCTATACCTTTTGAATAACAATTCTTTAAAACTTTTTTGTCAAGATTTTCGATATTTACATACAACCGATTGCACTATATGGATCAGAGCTGTGGGGACTGGACAGAAAAATCAGAATGCATTGCGAGTCAGTCCACTTATTTGGCCTTAAAAAGTTTTTAGGAGTGCATGTAAGAACTCCAAATGATTTAGTGTATGGAGAAACAACAGGTACCCACTGTACATAAATGCGGCAATTAGGTGCATTCGTTACTGGTTCAAATTACTAAAAATGAGCATTGATCGACTACCAAGGAAATCTTACACACATGTTATACGACTTGGACTCAAAGGGAAAAACAACTGGGTATCAAACATTCGATTATTCTTTTATGATTTGGTTTTGGTTATGTGTGGGAGTACCAAGGTGTTGGTCAAGAAAATTATTTTTGTGCAAACTCTACGCCAGAGATTAATTGACTGCAGATGGCAGGACTGGGAAAGTCATATAAGCAAGTGAAAGATTTAAAATGTATAGAAGTTTATACCTCTGGTCATATGGTGAAGACATATCTTTCATTTAATTTGGATATATATTTGCGGTTTCTTGTCACTAAATTTAGATTTGGCATATCTGAAATTAATGCACATGTGTATCGCTTTAAAACTATATATGGTAATGAGTTAGTGTGTCCATTGTGTAAGGAATCTAATGAGGACGAGCTTCATTTTGTTCTGACATGTTCTGTTCTGACTGATCTTCGTGTGAAGTATATTCCAGCAAATTCTATATGAATCCATGTTTATTTCGATTTTGTCTACTTATGTCGTCGAAAGATGAAAGAATAGTACGTAAATTAGCATTGTATTTGCATAAAGCCTTTCAGTTAAGGCAAATTCTTCTTTCGTGATTTGTAGTGGATAACAAATGCTTGTAATGGACTATGAATTCTGCTTGAAATTGCAAACATTGTTACCGCCCCTCGTTTATATGGGGCTTAGGCCTTATTGAATAAATTATCTGAATCTGAATCTGAATCTGAATCTCTCTCTCTCTCTCTCTCTCTCTCTCTCTCTCTCTTTCCTGCATGCGCGCGCGCATGTATGTATGTATGTATGTTTGCATGTGTGTGTGTGTGTGTGTGTGTGTGTGTGTGTGTGTGTGCGCGTGTGTGTGTGTGTGTTTGTTTGTGTGTGCACACGCGTGTTTTATATGTTCAAACTGTTCCGTTCACGCAGAGGCATACACTTGAAAAACCAAAATTGGTCACCTTTATTTTGCAATGTAGTGACATAAGAATATATAATACCTACAAAAAACATTGCATCGTATAAACTAGCACATTAAATCAAAAAGTAGAAATTAATTGCTAAGATAACACTTGTCACATGTTATCAGGACTAACACTTGTGAGTGTCTTACAACGCTTCAGAGAGGTAGTTTCGATGGATTGGATTAAGCCAAGAGTAAACTGAAGATTTAAAAAATAGGATTTAGGCAAAAAAAGTTAGTAAATATTTCCTTGGAATTCATATCACGTGTGGCATTTGAAAGATGAAGGAGTGTACTTTGATTATAATAAGCAAAGTGCAGAATGTAGTCATTGATTATAGATGGCAACCACGCCATTACATTTTATTTATATTCTTCTTTTCAATTGTTTTTTGTTCATAGATGGCAACCATTCCATTATATCTTATTTGTATTCTTCTGGTTTTTTTTTTTGTTTGTTTTTGGTTCATAGATGGCAACCAAAATATATTCCTCGGTCTTTTTTGTTTTTGGTTCATAGATGGCAACCACAAGCCATCATAATTTATTTACATTCTTCCAGTACTCTTTTGTTTCATTAAAATATTGTTTTACATATAGCTTTCAGTCAAGGTGAGATTATTATGAAATGGCATCCTTGGTGAAACTGCTACGATGCATTCATTGAAAACATATATAGGCATATCGAGAACAAGTTCCACAATTCGTAGCCAACCGTTATTGCTGTTAAGTAACCCCCACATTCTATGACACATTAACGATTACATTCATAAAGGTCAAAGTGTAAAAAAAAAGTAAGGTGCTTTTTCTGTCCCGTCATATAGGCCCACCTCAATGGCATTGCATCCACGTCGCTCATTCTCTGACCCCCATTCCGACAGCTTGGGCCCGACCCGCCGCAGCCCCGGCACGGCACCGGAAACCCACAGGGAGCAGTCAATGTCAAGTCGTCATGAGGCAACCCACCAGAGGAGATACTGCACAGCTGCTGAGTCACTTCAGTGGTGTTCAGTGGCGCCTGTTCTGATCCAGCGTAGCAGGACACTATCTACAGGGCCTCCAACCGACGACATAATGGCTTAGCTGCGGAGCCGGCGTGAATGAGTTCTCCCTTCAGATGGCGCCATCAAGTTCGTCCGACAACACCTCCCATGGATTTGCCGATTCTCGTAACCCTGATGATATCCACACCAAGGTCATAGATGTGGAGAGGCGACCGACACAGTGGTCAGTGTGAGCGCAGGGCATGAAGGGCCACAGAATTTAATACAGTTTCAGATGCTGATCGATGAAGCTGAGGATAATGAAGATGAGACTACGGATTTGACACCCGGGTCTGACACTGCAAGACAGGGCTGTACTCTACGCTTATTTTCAACATTATATTCCGAAATCAACCAGGCCCGAGAGATACAGACACCTGCATGATTGCGCAGTAAATTTTAGGAACATTCTCAGAGACTCATCCATTAAGCGACGAAACTGGACTGTGTGGTCCCAGTCCTCCCAACTGAGTCCCAGCAAACTCAGCTCTGGGTAGGAGCCAGCCGGGCCGGAAAAATTCCACAAATAAATGGCTCTGATGGGAACCCAACCCACCACCTCCCAGGCGGGAGTTCACGACACTAACCAATTCACCACAGCTGCGGTAAAAAGGGAATAGTTAATGAACTCAACTCACAAAACAAACTGAATCCAGACATGAAATTCTTTTCAGAAAAATTACTTTTGAAGATGCAGACCTAATTCATAAAAATGTGTGAATAGTGGAAAACGCTCTAGGATTTATGGTTTTCTTATTTTGTTTATTTGTTTGTTTATTTCTTTTCTTTGTTTGTTTGGTTGTTGTTGTTGTTGTTTTGGTGGTGGTGGTGGTGTGTGTTTTTGAGAGAGAGAGAGAGAGAGAGAGAGAGAGAGAGAGAGAGAGAGAGAGAGAGAGAGAGAGAGAGAGAGAGATGAGCATCTCTATTGTGAATTCGTTGAAAGAGGGATTCGATTTGAAAAAAAAAAAAAGACAACACAAAAGAAAAGAAAAACAGTATTTAGATCTAATAACAGTTAATTGCAATAATAAACACAAATTGGAAACCCTCATCACTGTGTACAAATCTGGATCATCTTGCAATGCCTCCAGAATAAAAAAAGAAATGAAAATAAAAATAAAAAAAACAACCCCAGTACCACCAACACTTACCAGTGATAATGAAACAGGAGTTGTAAATGAATGTTTCATAGGAGGTGATATACTTCTTCTTTATTAAACAACACACTATTCCAAGAAAATGATTTGCCTAGACTGTTACATTGTTCATGGTTTGAAAAAAAAAAAGCTGTCGACTTGTTAGGCTAGATATTCTTGTAAAAACAAAAGAGTTAAAATCCGTCAGTTTTTGACTTAACGAAGATATTTGTTGATGGGTTGATTCAAAATGAAATGTACTGTAATTATAAACGAACAGGCATCTTTGTCCTTCAATTTTTTATGTGATTTTTACGTAAGATGAATAAATTTCCCATTACGTCTTTGTCTAAACCTTGAGATTTTTTGAATGACGATCACGAGAGAAAATACTGACATTAATTAAGGATATAACACTTGATGATGGTGACCATAGCTTACACATTCATTAAATGGTGAATTTCTAAGAAGCTCTAAAGATATATTTCAAAAGAAAAGAAATATCAGGATTAGAAATGAACTGTGGTAGGAGAACAGCATCTTAGCTGAGAAGTGAAACCACAGCTGACAGTATCCTATCCCTTATCCTTGACGCTGCAGTCTGCCTTAGATAAACCGGGACCAGTGCGTGATGAAGGCCTTGGTGATGACTGCTTGAAAGCAGCACTGACCACTGTCAGTCAAAGGTAATGTGCACCCTGAAGTATTCACCACCACAACCAGTCTGCTGGCCGCTTTAAAGGAACGTCTTTCAAGCAAGAGGACAGCAATGTCTGGTTGCGGTACACAGACACGGAAGGCAACGAGTGAGTGACTTCAGTTTCATCTTGCAGCTGTATGCAGTTTGCTTCCTTTTCTGGCTGGAACTGAACCTATACCTCACACCACATTGGTATGTTTGTGTCTTTAGCAAATGCCTGAGCCAACAGACGTGGAACTTAACCTATACCTCACACCACATTGGTATGTTAGTGTTTTTAGCAATACCTGAGCCAACAGACGTGGAACTGAACCTATATATTACACCAGGTTTGTATGCTTGTGTCTTTAGCAAATGTCTGAGCCAAAAGACGTAGAACTGAACCTATACATCACACCAGATTGGTATGTTTGTATCTTTAGCAAACGCCTAAGCCAACAGACGCTCATTCTAATGCGCAAAACGTGTGTGCCGATGATGTACGTATCGTCAGATGGAATGGTCGCTGTTGGGATGGAATGTTCACAGATCGAATCATTCGACAAGTACTCATGCGTTTACAGCTCTGCTCACTGAACAGGTTCTCATGCATTAACAGATCCAGTCACTGGACAGCTACTCATGCGTCCACAGCAATATATCAGATGGACAGTCGGCTGCCAGCAAGAACAAGGTACCTGACGTGGTCAACATAATCCTTAGTACTGACTGTCATCAGATGGACAGTGGGCTGCCAGCAAGAACAAAGTACCTGACGTGGTCAACATAATCTACAGTACTGACAGTCAATGGCCCTCCAGGACCAAGTTCATCTCCGGCGTTTTAAATCCAGCAGTCCGTATCTTCATAGATGAATACAAAAGGAAATCCTCCCATAGTTTTTCTTTTTTTTCTCTCGTGTCCTCATGATTTATCTAGGTATTCAGTTCTTTGCAAGTGGTGAATCACTTCTCTATTCTGAATAGTCCCCATTTGGGAAAATAAAGTGGCATTGTTCATTTAAAAGGCCAGTGATGTCATAACGTATAAGAAGACACGTACCAAACCTTGCATGTCTCCCTGCAAAGAGCACGTGCAATCGTGTGCCAAATATTGTGAATATAGCTTATCATCCACCTGTCGTATTTTGTTAACATCCAGATGTAGTTCATATTTTGTTCGGCGCAAACGTTCGAAGAAACCATCACATTTACTTGATTTTGCTTTAGTTTCGAATATATGTTCCAAATATCAGGACCATCCGTCTACTATGAGTATTTTCATGTCGCAAATCTTCCTTGATATTGCCTTTATTTTTTTTAAATTAAAGCTCAATTTAGGGAAAAAAAACAAACACACATTGACGAAATATACTGCTCAAAACAACTGAAAGGCCACTTGGAAATTCTCTCGCTAATTCACAACAGAACGGAAACAACCCAAAACAATGCTTTCGAACTTTACTTCAGCATTAATCAAAAAACCAATGACACAGATTAATGACAAATTGATTTGAACAGCATGTTTTGTCACTTTCAATTCCACTACCCATCTTTTCAAAAGTCAGAACGCCAGAGATACACAAAAAACACAGCCAGTAACGCGTGTGTCCACCATTTGCGTGGATGTACGCGATGCGCCTTTGCCTCATGGATTGAGTCAGAGTCCTCAGAGTCATCTGGGGTATTGCCTGCCACTCCTGCTCAAGGAACTGGAACAGCTGGTTGAGGTCAACTGGCGGGGGGTGATTGCTTTGAAGTCGCCGCCCAGCACGTCCCATAAGTGCTCGATTGGATTAAGGTCTGGTGAGCAGGCTGGCCAGTCCATGTGGATCACGCGTTGCTGCTGAAGAAAGTTGTTGACGACTCGAGCCCTGTGAGGTCTGGCGTTGTCGCCTTGAAGTACCGCGTCTAGTCCAATAGCTTGCAGCACTGGCAGCACAAGGGGCTGCAGGATGCCATCCCTGTAGCCCACACCATTGAGGTTGCCTTGCACCATGTGCAGGGGGGGGTTCTGTAGTTCCGTGCCATCCCTCCCCACACCATTATGGATCCACCACCATAGCGATCACGCTCGCTCACGAGACCATTGTGATAGCGTTCTCCTTGCCGCCGCCAGACACGGTTCCTGCCATCATGAAATGATAAGGCAAAGCAGGACTCGTCAGTAAAACAATACTCTTGCCCACTGATCTCTGGTCCATGCTAAGTGACGCTGGGCCCAAGCCAAACGAGCAGCACGGTGATCTGGTGTCAGGACAGGACGGACGGCTGGTCGTCTTGAGCGCAGGTGTGCCTCTCTCAACCGGTTCCGAATGGTCTGGTCACTGACAGTGGCATTGCCGGCTGCTTGCAGCTGCCCCCTGAGTGTATCGGAGTGGCCGTTCTCTGCCTCAGAGCTGACAGGACAACAAACTGTCCTGCTGCCTGGAGGTGGACCTTGGGCGTCCTGGACGTCTTCGCTCAGCAACACTTCCTGTCTGGTTGAAGCGGTCTCTCAAAGTCTGAATGACTGAATGGGCGACTGACAGTCAGTTGACGACCAACCTCTCGCACCCCTACGCCCTCCTGAAACCACGCAATTGCCCGCCCTTGGTCATCCTGACTCAGTCGTTGTCTCCAAGGCATGGTTGCAAAAGTGCCGTAAACGCAGGCATAAATGACCACCAGTCTCTCAAAACTGGCTGACCTGTGTTCAGATAAGACATGGGTTGCACGTGCATTGCAGTATTCCTGGAGTTCAGATGTGCTCTGTTGCACAGCCTGTTTGATTTGCACCCTGTTTTTTCGTGCAGTATGTGCACATTTCAGTTCACCGCTGTGATGTGCATGACACAGACTGGGTTGATTTCTGATCAAATTCAAGTTGACTGATCAGGCATGCAACCAAATTCAGTAAGTTTGGGTGGGTGCAGTGCCGTGTTATTGGAAAGACTAAAGTCAAACAAGGTACCCTAAAAATTGGTAGTGGCTTTTCAATTGTTTTGAGCAGTATATTTCAAATATTATTACTTATACCAGCAACACCTAAAATGATATAGGTGCAATTAAACACTGGTTTGAACAACATGCAAGCCTTTAAGTGAGTGATGGTCACACACACACACACACACACACACACACACACACACACACACACACACACACACACACACACACACACACACACACAGAGAGAGAGAGAGAGAGAGAGAGAGAGAGAGAGAGAGAGAGAGAGAGAGAGAGAGAGAGAGTATTAAACCATTAGACAGTGGTAGAAAGTAAGCAAACGTTAACCACTCTTCTCACCACTAGAATGACCTACAGAAATGGGGAGAGGGAGCGAGGGGGTTGTGAGAGAGACAGAAGACGAGAATGAAAAAGAGGATGTTATATAATAAATGTAAAATTCTTCACCAGCAGCATATGTAGACCATCAGAGTTCATCTTGAAAACGGAACCATTCATATTTATTGCCTAGAGGCCTTTCGTCCACTGATCAGTGGAACATGGCTTATTGTGTCGGTCTCCCTTTGGTATCCAATGGAGATATATCATAGTCTTTAACTCTGTGGTATTCTCACCACCATGGGTTCAAAAACAGAATGCAGTTTTGTTCCCAGGCAGCCAGTGAAGGGCAAAAATAAAATGAGAAGAAAGCAAAGGTGAGGAAATAAGTTGCTGGGATAAAGAGTGAGAAATAAAAGGAAAACATCATAAAGCTGATGCTTGTGGATCTTTCTAGAATGCAAAGGAGATCAAAACGTTGAATAGCCATGCATTGCCAATCACATAAGTGCCATCAGCAGCTAAGAATTGTGCGCAACAGCTACTACGTGAATCTTCTTAGAGATGCAATCTCCCACGACCGACCAGGCAATCTGCCGAAGAAAAATTATAGTGGAAGAAAACAAGCACAGGCAGACAACAACTCCATAATCACAAGAATGATCTGGCAAGATAATTAAAAGAAGGGGTAGTGGGGGGAAGGGATGGTGGGGAGGGGCTCGGGGAGAAAGGAAATAGGAATGAAAAAGAGAATGCTAGAGCATGAATGTAAAATCCTTCACCAACAGCACCAGAGTCCATCCCGAAATCAGAACCATTCACATTTCCTGCCCTATATAAGTACTGACACTGAATAATTTGTTAATCACAAATCAAATCATAATGCGATTCCAGCCATTTCAGAAGATCGCCTTCATTAGCTTTTCGCCTTTTTTCAGCCAGTGTATTGAATGTATACATGAATGGGTTGATGGCAGAGTTTCAAAGGTAAAACAAACACAGCAAGGGCCACATTCACTTCTCCAGAAATGGGGAACACCACCCAATGCCAACATCCCACACAAACCAACAGGAAACCAGCACAGGAAGTCTGTCACGGCAACAGTGATCAACCTCTGAGCTATGGTCATATCTCGTGACACTTTGGTAGAGTTCATTTTTATAGCATTGCTCTGCACGGACCAATAGATGAACGCCTGACCAGTAGAAATGAATAAAAAAACAACACAAAATTTAATATGATCAAAACACCAATAGAATAAAATCTTCCTTTGAAATTTCGTCTCGTAACTGGCAAAGGAATGCACATTCCTGTCTGGCTGTAGAATTCCCAATCTGACGTCAATGGAAGTAAAGGCAACACGGCTATAAACCAACCAACCAGCCAATTTAGCAGGCAAGCTATTGATGCTGATGTACTACCAAACCTCACAGAACTGAAAGGAAAGTGGATGACTATGAAACGATCGATTGTAATAAACAAGATGATTAAAACCGACACTTCGCTTGACAGGAAAGATAAAAACCCAGCCATCTTGCAGGTCAGACTATTTTTCCATGTGTTGTCATTGTAAAGATATTGTCCACGGAACCGTTCATCAGCCACCCCAATGGCAACAATGTAGACACCCATCAGAAAGTCTGCCATGGTGAGGTTGGTGACAAACACACTGAAGCCACTTGAAGACGTCATGCTCTTCACGAACAAACGCGCACAGCAACAGAAGACGTTGCCAGTCAAAGACAGACAGGCAACCAGCCACAGAAACACTCGGTATGTCCATGACTGCAACAAATCTTCACATGAAGAAATTTCATCTTGGGGAGCAAGACAGGATAAACTATTCAAGGAATTAGGAAGCATTTCCGTGCAGCAGAATTTATAATTCTGTGTTGATATAAAGCGTAACTTCAAAAGATGTTTAAATAGATCAGGAGGAAAGGTTTGTACAGGACTGTGATCCATGTAGAGCATATGTACTGAGGTATGAAGTGAAATCCCACAGGGCTGATTGTGTGGATTGAAGTGAACGTTAAGTTCAGTTTCTGTGTGCGAGGAAACAGTGAGAGAAATGTGGTGTCCAGCACAGTCAGTGTGGTGTGGGACAGGTGCAGCTCAGTGAGAGCAGAGTGTTGGCCAACAGAGGGGAGATCAGTGCAGAGAGCCAACAAAGGGTTGTTGGAGAGGTACAGTGTATGTAGGCTTTCTAAACCCAGTACAGAAGTCATATTGACATAGTGCAGCTGGTTACCACTGAGATCTAGACACCTCACATTCACCAACTGGACTTTGGGCAAGGACGTCAAAGAACACTGTGCCAGGACCACAACAATGAGGAAGGTGTTGTACTCACATCATGCAGTGTCATACCTGACCTGTGGCATCCAGGTAGCGCAGCTGAGGAAAGAGAGTTGCAGAGAAGGCTGAGGACACAGAAAGGTGCTACCCTGACAAAGACAATCTGTAGGACACATCACGCCACAAAACAATTCATCGTCATACATCGGGCAGTGAGGCCAGTCATCACACATATAATCACTGTGTAAACAGATTGTTGACAGTCTGCATCGAAAAAGGCCTGGACAACTCATTTCCTCGCAACCCTCTTCGTCCAATTGATCAATGCAGTCATGTAGTCCATTGCAGCGTGTGTAGACAGGCAGACAGTCATTGAAGTCACCAGGACAACGATAATGGCTGGTGGGACAAGACCCGTTGGGCTTCATTGGAGTAGAAACGAACTGTGCGATTCCATTAAAGTTAACAAGAACAGGAGATGGGAATGCTCGATGTGTGTACCCACCATGGAACCTCAAGTCATGACAGTTTTCTTCGTCCGACGCATCCCAGCAGTTGACCATGTCATCACATAACTTTTCAATAGGCAGACACTCACCATTGCTACATCTAAACATCCTGGCACAAGCAGGATGTTTACAAAATGACTCATCACTCTTATCATTACAATCACTAATGAAGTCACATATTACTGTGTACGATATTCGTGTGGAGTCATCATCACATGTAAAAAGTGGCAACAGGAGAGAGACGGAGATCTGATTGTTTCATTTGCCTGTGAGGAGAGGTCTGCTAGAAAAAGTGCAAGGAGACGTCCATTGTTGACCACAGATTTTGTAGCGGTCAGAACCACACAGAAAAAATGCAAGTGTCACATGACCATCCGGGCACTCTGTCATGTATTGCTGTCCTGTTGATGATAAAAATGCGTGACCATTTGTCAAGATTTTCCTTGAAAGATAATTCTTTAGCATTGTCTTATTGTTTGTAAATTCACACACTGTTGCATAATCAAAACCAAAACACACAAACGGAAGCATATACTACAACAGTCAAAGTGCCAGAACGCTTCAAGCACAATCTTGACTGTGGATAGCCGTAATGGTTAAAAACTCCAGGAATGATGAAAGATCGTCTTGACATGGTTAACCAGCGTGTGTCTGTACATCTTTAGCAAAGAGGTATCTCTATAGTACAAACCAGGCCAGAGATCATACAACCAGGCAGGATGTAACTTTGCTTTTCGTCTAATTGTACCGTACCAATTATGAGCACACAGTGGAAAACTTTGTCGGCCTTGTATTGAGTTACAATACTCGTTGGCCCTCTCATTGCCATCTGCTTTATCACTGACAAATCCACGCAAAGTGTGGACAAGTTTGTAGCAATGATCACACATGCGATCAGTCCATTGCACCCAGGACTGCTGAAGGGACAGTCCCTGTTTCATCCCGTCCATCTTCACACTCTGTCTTCAGGTTACAGGCCAGGTGGTGATGGAAGATGGCGTAATGCTTCACGGAACAGTTCCAGAAATCTTGGGCTGATTTTAGAGGTCGTTCACTCTCAGAAAAAAACGAGAAGAAAAGTTTAAGCAATGCTTCAATTCAGCAATAATTTCGAATCTGAAGGCATGAAAACAGTTGGGCAAAATCAGACACCCTATGAATGTGTCGGTTCCACACCAAAGCTTTCTTTGGTTTGAACATTCTGTGAGTATCATTGCAGTAATAAGTGATAAAGTAACGATAGAGAGATAGCAATGCCAACCTGTGAGTTTGTTCCTTGATGCTGACCATGACTGTATTGTTGATAGGCACAAACACGTGTTTGATACTTCTTCTCAGGTAAGTATGATTTTGTCTGAAACTGACAAACCCGGACGACAGTGTGGACATCACAAGAAATAGAGGATCTGTGCATTAACATTTATGAAAAAACTCACATTGTATTGATACCATAACATGGAACAAACTGAGAAAGCACAGAACTTATAATTATCCATCTGTAAGCAAATCAAGACAGAGAAAAGACTGAAAAGAAGGAGCTGGTGACAGCAGAGGAAGGAGATAAGGTAATGTTGCTTATAGCCCATCCGACTGCAAAGGGCCATATCAGGGCTGTCACGACCTTAACGTCAACTCAGAAGTCATCAAAGACAAAACAAAACAAAAAAAAAACAAACAATACCAAAAAACACCATTGACACACAACTTTTAAAATACGCCTTCTAAAAACGCACCAGCAACTTCGTTACAAATATTTCTTCCGTAAAATCTTAGATCAGATGAAAAATGTTAATCTCTTTCAGAAACTCAAAGATCACGTCAGGTGGGATATCTCTGAACAAAGTCTTTATGGAGTCTGCTGTAAAGTGTTTATATGTCTCACATCGTGCAGATCCCAACATTCTAAAAGAATATGTCTCACTATGAGTGGAACATGACATGTAATGCACCACGGAGCTTCTTCACCTTTTAAAAGGTAATAATGGGTGTAAAATGAGTAGCCTGTATGCAAACGGTACAAGACTGTTTCGTCTTTACGACCACCTTGGGAACATGATAAAAAACTGTTTCAGGTTTGGACGTATTTTGTAAAATTTGTTATCCGTCAGTGAGTACCATTTCCTTTTGCCAGAAGTCTTTGACATAAGCCTGTGTTTTGGGTGTCAAATCAGTGTGAGGAATAGACAAACTGCTCAACGTTTCCTTTGTGGCACTCTTGGCAAGTTGATCGACCACCTCGCTGCCTCGAATGCCCACATGGCTGGGAACCCAAGCAAAAAACTATGTTGTATCCATCTGATTTCAGAAAATATACAATTCGAAAACTTTGAGCAGCTGAGGGCGCTTGAGATTACAGCCAGCAATGGCCTCCAAAGGAGAAAAGGAGAATGATGAAATGAGAAAATCTGTATGTTTGGATTTACAGACCATATCAAGAGCCAGGACCAAGGCTGGCATGTCAGCTATCGTGTGATATTGATGCTGTCAGTGGGACTGTGTTCAGTACATCTCTGAGCGGGATCTGCTGCACAAAAACATAGCAGAGGCAGCCCCCTCCTCAAAATTTGGAAACCGTCAGTGAAAATTCTTCTGAAGGATGGAAACTTTGTGACTGGATTTCACGTCTAACCGAGTGTGGGACGAGAGGATCCTTGCGTCACATCCGTTTGTTCCGCCGTTCTGCACGTCTCCATGTCCCTTCGACAATTGACCGGTCATCTGCAGCACAATGCAGTCAGATGCTGACGTCAGCAGTGGTCTGCGGTGTCGGCGAAGAACCTCATGGCCTGATGAATGAAGTTTTCGGTAACGGCGTTCTCTTCTTCGTCCTGTCGTATGTCATCATGAAGCTGTCTTTTCCTCTGCTCGAGCTGTCGAAGCGCCGCTGTCGAACTGTTGATCACTTCTCGTGCTGCTTTTTCAGAATGCTACTTTTGGTTTCAACCTGCAGCAAAAAAAAAACAAAAACAACAAAACAAAACAAAACAAAACACAAAACACACACACACACACAACCCACACACACACACACACACACACACACACACACATACAAACACCCACACACCACAACACACACACACACACCACACACACACACACACAAAATCCAACATTTTTTCCTTGTCCTCTAGGGACTCTAGGGATCATCCAAACAGTCGAAGTACTTGAACACAATAGTACATATGCATCAGCTGGGAATGAGAACATTACGTGTGTGACCGTTTTTGATTACCCCCACACCAGGGCAGCCACACTCAGACTTCGGGGGATTTTGAGACTGATAATGTTATGCTAGGAGCTTGGTTACAAGTGAAGATTCGTTTTATTCTGGCTCCATATCCACAGTCACCACCTTGTCTTGTCCGTGTCTGCGCAGATCCGGCATCGGTACTTCACAGGATGCAGTCAAAGTCAAGTCGTCATGTGGGGCAACCCACCAGAGGAGACACTGCGCTGCTACTGAACCACTTCGGTGGTGTTCCGTGGTGCCTGTTGTGACCCCAACAAACGCAGAAAAGACCCATGACTAGGCCCCCCCCTCCCCCCCCAACTGACAGCGAAACTGTTCAGTGGCAGAGCCAGCGTCAATCAGCGTCCCCTCCGGAAAACTAACATTCCGGTTGGTACCATGAAATTGTCTAGGCTGCGCTAAAAAGGGACGATAGTTGTTATTAGTATCGGTGTAGCACTAATGTATTCCGGATTTCACTCCGATAGAGAGAAACTGTTCGCCCGTAAATGGGCAAAAAGATGCCAAGATTCCACGCTTTTGTAGAACTCCCAAACGTTGCCATCGATGTATATAAGGCGCCTCAAAAACCGTCCGACATTGAAGATTGCTATGTTCTAATTTCGTTTCATGAAATTCCCTGAAATCTATTATTCTTTAATGCGTGCGTAAGGAGACGTAGGAAACGATGTATTGAAGCCTGAAGAGCAGGAAAGAAGCACCGGGGACCTTGTTCTGTAACCA
>JADBJO010010245.1:78526-101026 GCA_016801955.1 Conus betulinus
CCGGAGGGGTCTCCTTTCTATTCACACTTTAATTATGACAGTGGAATAGTCATGCTTGAAGAGTGCTTGACAGACTTGTTGATACAGATGGGAGATGCTTATATCATTCTATGCGGTGATCTCAACAGCAGAATCTCCAATATTTCTCCATTTCGCCCTGTTTATGACAATGACATGTTCTATTTAAAAGTCATTCGGGTATTTGTGACCGGCATTCTCAAGATGAATGTGTTAACAGCTACGGCAAATCTTATCTTTACGACTTATTATTTGAGGTGTCTGAAGTGATTGTTGCTGAACGATTCGAATCTGATCATTTTCCCATTGAATATTGCATTGTTTTTTGCCATGATAATGTATATAAGACCGAAAATAGCGATGGTGTGCATGTGATTCAAAAATTTGTGTGGTGTGACGAATACAGTGGTATATTTTACAGGAATCTATGCGAGAAAGAAGTCCACGAGAAATTACAAGCTGCCCTTGAACTTATCGACGTGAACGTCAATGATGCACTGGATATGTTTAATAAATGTATTGAAGAGTGTGCTGCATGCATGCATGAAAAAACTATGAATTTGGATTGGACAGTCGTAAGCAGGGTTGGTTTGATGAGGACTGCAAAAACAATAGAACTCAACTGCGCAGATTACTAAGAACATTTCGAAGATCATCAAAGCAATATGATTCTGTTGTCGGAAATGATGTCAGGGGAGATAAACTTAAAGAAGACAGTAATAGATACACAAAGGCTAGAAGAGAATACAAAAAGTTTTTTAGAAATGAAGAAAAAAAATTCAATAGGAATACACTAGACAAATTATTGGCTTCAATTACTAACCAAAAAGAATTTTGGACGTGTATGTCCAATATTTTCGTTAAAAAAGAAACAACCAAAAAATAACATACCTTTAGATAAGTGGTTTCAGCACTTTAAAGTTTTGTTGGATAAAGGTTTATCATGTAGTGGTAGTGATAACTTTCCGGAAGTTGATAATGAATATATGAATCGCCCAATTTCTCGTGAAGAAGTTCTGTTAGCGCTTAGTAAAGTTAAAAAACGAAAAGCTGCTGGACCTGATGGAATAATCGGAGAGTTTTTGAAAACTCCTTGTGAAAAAGTTGTTGATTTTTTTTGTGAAATTCTTTAATGCATTATTTGAAAGGGGTATTTTTCCTGAAAGCTGGTGTGAGTCTGTGACCCTTCCGCTTTATAAGAAGGGTAATGTAAATAATACTAATAATTATAGAGGTGTCTCTCTGTCAGATATAAGTAGTAAAGTATTCAGCGCCATTATCAATCAAAGACTACAAGATTATGTGGAGGAAAATAATATAACTGGTGAATATCAAGCAGGTTTTAAACATGGATATTCAACTATTGATCATGTGTTTACTCTCATGGCTCTAATCCAGAAACAGTTTTCCCTCAATCGCAAATTGTACGTAGCGTTTATTGACTTTGAAAAGGCGTTTGATTCAATCAACAGAGATTTATTGTGGCCTGTCCTATTCAAAAACGGGATTACGGGAAGACTCTTTAAATGTGTTAGAAGCATGTATAATGTTGTCAAAACAAGAATTCGATGTGGTGCAAAACTCACAGATTATATAAATTGTACTAGAGGTGTAAAAAAGGTGACGTCTGCAGCCCTATTTTGTTCTCTTTATTTATAAACGAGTTAGCACTAGAGTAATAATAAATAACGGAAGACATGGTGCTAGGTTTACTGTAGATTATATGGAACTGTTTATCTTATTGTTTGCTGACGATATAGTTTTACTATCTGAAACGGTTATTGGTTTGCAAACACAACTAAATAGTTTGATGACTTCAGCTGACCAGCTGCAATTGAAGGTAAACATGGATAAAAGTAATGTAATAGTTTTTAGGAAAGGGGGTCACTTGTCAGCCAGGGAAAGGTGGGTATACAATGATATTGCCATGCCAGTAGTTAATGTTTACAAGTATCTTGGAATCTTTTTCTCAACTCGTTTAAGCTTTGTAGCCGCTTGTAGAGATCTTTCTGGAAGAGCAAAGAATCGTTTGTTATATATTTTGAGAAAGCTATACCTTTTGAATAACAATTCTTTAGAACTTTTTGTCAAGATTTTCGATATTTACATACAACCGATTGCACTATATGGATCAGAGCTGTGGGGACTGGACAGAAAAATCAGAATGCATTGCGAGTCAGTCCACTTATTTGGCCTTAAAAAGTTTTTAGGAGTGCATGTAAGAACTCCAAATGATTTAGTGTATGGAGAAACAAACAGGTACCCACTGTACATAAATGCGGCAATTAGGTGCATTCGTTACTGGTTCAAATTACTAAAAATGAGCATTGATCGACTACCAAGGAAATCTTACACCATGTTATACGACTTGGACTCAAAAGGGAAAAACAACTGGGTATCAAACATTCGATTATTTCTTTATGAATTTGGTTTTTGGTGTGTGGGAGTACCAAGGTGTTGGTCAAGAAAATTTATTTGTGCAAACTCTACGCCAGAGATTAATTGACTGCAGATGGCAGGACTGGGAAAGTCATATAAAAGCAAGTGAAAGATTTAAAATGTATAGAAGTTATATACCTCTGGTCATATGGTGAAGACATATCTTTCATTTAATTTGGATATATTTGCGGTTTCTTGTCACTAAATTTAGATTTGGCATATCTGAAATTAATGCACATGTGTATCGCTTTAAAAACTATATATGGTAATGAGTTAGTGTGTCCATTGTGTAAGGAATCTAATGAGGACGAGCTTCATTTTGTTCTGACATGTTCTGTTCTGACTGATCTTCGTGTGAAGTATATTCCAGCAAAATTCTATATGAATCCATGTTTATTTCGATTTTGTCTACTTATGTCGTCGAAAGATGAAAGAATAGTACGTAAATTAGCATTGTATTTGCATAAAGCCTTTCAGTTAAGGCAAATTCTTCTTTCGTGATTTGTAGTGGATAACAAATGCTTGTAATGGACTATGAATTCTGCTTGAAATTGCATGATGATACATGTGAAACATTGTTACCGCCCCTCGTTCATATGGGGCTAGGCCTTATTGAATAAATTAGTATGTTTGCATGTGTGTGTGTGTGTGTGTGTGTGTGTGTGTGTGTGTGTGTGCGCGTGTGTGCGTGTGTGTGTGTTTGTGTGTGCACACGCGCGTGTTTTATATGTTTCAACTGTTCCGTTCACGCAGAGGCATACACTTGAAAAACCAAAATTGGTCACCTTTATTTTGCAATGTAGTGACATAAGAATATATAATACCTACAAAAAACATTGCATCGTATAAACTAGCACATTAAATCAAAAAGTAGAAATTAATTGCTAAGATAACACTTGTCACATGTTATCAGGACTAACACTTGTGAGTGTCTTACAACGCTTCAGAGAGGTAGTTTCGATGGATTGGATTAAGCCAAGAGTAAACTGAAGATTTAAAAAATAGGATTTAGGCAAAAAAAGTTAGTAAATATTTCCTTGGAATTCATATCACGTGTGGCATTTGAAAGATGAAGGAGGTACTTTGATTATAATAAGCAAAGTGCAGAATGTAGTCATTGATTATAGATGGCAACCACGCCATTACATTTTATTTATATTCTTCTTTTCAATTGTTTTTTGTTCATAGATGGCAACCATTCCATTATATCTTATTTGTATTCTTCTGGTCTTTTTTTTGTTTGTTTTTGGTTCATAGATGGCAACCAAAATATATTCCTCGGTCTTTTTTGTTTTGGTTCATAGATGGCAACCACAAGCCATCATAATTTATTTACATTCTTCCAGTACTCTTTTGTTTCATTAAAATATTGTTTTACATATAGCTTTCAGTCAAGGTGAGATTATTATGAAATGGCATCCTTGGTGAAACTGCTACGATGCATTCATTGAAAACATATATAGGCATATCGAGAACAAGTTCCACAATTCGTAGCCAACCGTTATTGCTGTTAAGTAACCCCCACATTCTATGACACATTAACGATTACATTCATAAAGGTCAAAGTGTAAAAAAAAAGTAAGGTGCTTTTTCTGTCCCGTCATATAGGCCACCTCAATGGCATTGCACCCACGTCGCTCATTCTGACCCCCATTCCGACAGCTTGGCCCGACCCGCCGCAGCCCCGGCACGGCACCGGAAACCCACAGGGAGCAGTCAATGTCAAGTCGTCATGAGGCAACCCACCAGAGGAGATACTGCACAGCTGCTGAGTCACTTCAGTGGTGTTCAGTGGCGCCTGTTCTGATCCAGCGTAGCAGGACACTATCTACCAGGCCTCCAACCGACGACAATAATGGCTTAGCTGCGGAGCCGGCGTGAATGAGTTCTCCCTTCAGATGGCGCCATCAAGTTCGTCCGACAACACCTCCCATGGATTTGCCGATTCTCGTAACCCTGATGATATCCACACAAGGTCATAGATGTGGAGAGGCGACCGACACAGTGGTCAGTGTGAGCGCAGGGCATGAAGGGCCACAGAATTTAATACAGTTTCAGATGCTGATCGATGAAGCTGAGGATAATGAAGATGAGACTACGGATTTGACACCCGGGTCTGACACTGCAAGACAGGGCTGTACTCTACGCTTATTTTCAACATTATATTCCGAAATCAACCAGGCCCGAGAGATACAGACACCTGCATGATTGCGCAGTAAATTTTAGGAACATTCTCAGAGACTCGTCCATTAAGCGACGAAACTGGACTGTGTGGTCCCAGTCCTCCCAACTGAGTCCCAGCAAACTCAGCTCTGGGTAGGAGCCAGCCGGGCCGGAAAAATTCCACAAATAAATGGCTCTGATGGGAACCCAACCCACCACCTCCCAGGCGGGAGTTCACGACACTAACCAATTCACCACAGCTGCCGGTAAAAAGGGAATAGTTAATGAACTCACAAAACAAACTGAATCCAGACATAAAATTCTTTTCAGAAAAATTACTTTTGAAGATGCAGACCTAATTCATAAAAATGTGAATAGTGGAAAACGCTCTAGGATTTATGGTTTTCTTATTTTGTTTATTTGTTTGTTTATTTTCTTTGCTTGTTTGGTTGTTGTTGTTGTTGTTTTGGTGGTGGTGGTGGTGTGTGTTTTTGAGAGAGAGAGAGAGAGAGAGAGAGAGAGAGAGAGAGAGAGAGAGAGAGAGAGAGATGAGCATCTCTATTGTGAATTCGTTGAAAGAGGGATTCGATTTGAAAAAAAAAAAGACAACACAAAAGAAAAGAAAAACAGTATTTAGATCTAATAACAGTTAATTGCAATAATAAACACAAATTCGAAGTCCTCATCACTGTGTACAAATCTGGATCATCTTGCAATGCCTCCAGAATAAAAAAAGAAATGAAAATAAAAAAAAAAAAAAACAACCCCAGTACCACCAACACTACCAGTGATAATGAAACAGGAGTTGTAAATGAATGTTTCATAGGAGGTGATATACTTCTTCTTTATTAAACAACACACTATTCCCAAGAAAATGATTTGCCTAGACTGTTACATTGTTCATGGTTTGAAAAAAAAAGCTGTCGACTTGTTAGGCTAGATATTCTTGTAAAAACAAAAGAGTTAAAATCCGTCAGTTTTTGACTTAACGAAGATATTTGTTGATGGGTTGATTCAAAATTAAATGTACTGTAATTATAAACGAACAGGCATCTTTGTGCTTCAATTTTTTATGTGATTTTACGTAAGATGAATAAATTTCCCATTACGTCTTTGTCTTAAACCTTGAGATTTTTTGAATGACGATCACGAGAAAATACTGACATTAATTAAGGATATAACACTTGATGATGGTGACCATAGCTTACACATTCATTAAATGGTGAATTTCTAAGAAGCTCTAAAGATATATTTCAAAAGAAAAGAAATATCAGGATTAGAAATGAACTGTGGTAGGAGAACAGCATCTTAGCTGAGAAGTGAAACCACAGCTGACAGTATCCTATCCCTTATCCTTGACGCTGCAGTCTGCCTTAGATAAACCGGGACCAGTGCGCGTGATGAAGGCCTTGGTGTGATGACTGCTTGAAAGCAGCACTGACCACTGTCAGTCAAAGGTAATGTGCACCCTGAAGTATTCACCACCACAACCAGTCTGCTGGCCGCTTTAAAGGAACGTCTTTCAAGCAAGAGGACAGCAAATGTCTGGTTGCGGTACACAGACACGGAAGGCAACGAGTGAGTGACTTCAGTTTCATCTTGCAGCTGTATGCAGTTTGCTTCCTTTTCTGGCTGGAACTGAACCTATACCTCACACCACATTGGTATGTTTGTGTCTTTAGCAAATGCCTGAGCCAACAGACGTGGAACTTAACCTATACCTCACACCACATTGGTATGTTAGTGTTTTTAGCAAATACCTGAGCCAACAGACGTGGAACTGAACCTGTATATTACACCAGGTTTGTATGCTTGTGTCTTTAGCAAATGTCTGAGCCAAAAGACGTAGAACTGAACCTATACATCACACCAGATAGTATGTTTGTATCTTTAGCAAACGCCTAAGCCAACAGACGCTCATTCTAATGCGCAAAACGTGTGTGCCGATGATGTACGTATCGTCAGATGGAATGGTCGCTGTTGGGATGGAATGTTCACAGATCGAATCATTCGACAAGTACTCATGCGTTTACAGCTCTGCTCACTGAACAGGTTCTCATGCATTAACAGATCCAGTCACTGGACAGCTACTCATGCGTCCACAGCAATATATCAGATGGACAGTCGGCTGCCAGCAAGAACAAGGTACCTGACGTGGTCAACATAATCCTTAGTACTGACTGTCATCAGATGGACAGTGGGCTGCCAGCAAGAACAAAGTACCTGACGTGGTCAACATAATCTACAGTACTGACAGTCAATGGCCCTCCAGGACCAAGTTCATCTCCGGCGTTTTAAATCCAGCAGTCCGTATCTTCATAGATGAATACAAAAGGAAATCCTCCCATAGTTTTTTTTTTTTCTCTCGTGTCCTCATGATTTATCTAGGTATACAGTTCTTTGCAAGTGGTGAATCACTTCTCTATTCTGAATAGTCCCCATTTGGGAAAATAAAGTGGCATTGTTCATTTAAAAGGCCAGTGATGTCATAACGTATAAGAAGACACGTACCAAACCCTACACGTCTTCCTGCAAAGAGCACATGCAATCGTCGTGTGCCAAATATTGTGAATATAGCTTATCATCCACCTGTCGTATTTTGTTAACATCCAGATGTAGTTCATATTTTGTTCGGTGCAAACGTTCGAAGAAACCATCACATTTACTTGATTTTGCTTTAGTTTCGAATATATGTTCCAAATATCAGGACCATCCGTCTACTATGAGCATTTTCATGTCGCAAATCTTCCTTGATATTGCCTTTAGTTTTTTTTTTTTTTTTGTTTTTTTTTTTTTTTTAATAAAATTAAAGCTCAATTTAGGGAAAAAAAACAAACACACATTGACGAAATATACTGAATTCTCTCGCTATTTCACAACAGAACGGAAACAACCCCAAAAACAATGCTTTCGAACTTTACTTCAGCCATTAATCAAAACACCAATGACACAGATTAATGACAAAACTGATTTGAACAGCATGTTTTGTCACTTTCAAGTCCACTACCCATCTTTTCAAAAGTCAGAACGCCAGAGATACACAAAAACACAGCCAGTAACGCGTGTGTCCGCCATTTGCGTGGATGCACGCGATGCGCCTTTGCCTCATGGATTGAGTCAGAGTCCTCAGAGTCATCTGGGGTATTGCCTGCCACTCCTGCTCAAGGAACTGGAACAGCTGGTTGAGGTCAACTGGGGGGGGGGTGATTGCTTCGAGGTCGCCGGCCCAGCACGTCCCATAGGTGCTCGATTGGATTAAGGTCTGGTAAGCAGGCTGGCCAGTCCATGTGGATCACGTGTTGCTGCTGAAGAAAGTTGTTGACGACTCCAGCCCTGTGAGGTCTGGCGTTGTCGTCTTAAAGTACCGCGCCTGGTCCAATAGCTTGCAGCGCTGGCAGCACAAGGGGCTGCAGGATGCCATCCCTGTAGCCCACACCATTGAGGTTGCCTTGCACCATGTGCAGGGGGGTTCTGTAGTTCCGTGCCATCCCTCCCCACACCATTATGGATCCACCACCATAGCGATCACGCTCGCTCACGAGACCATCGTGATAGCGTTCTCTTGCCGCCGCCAGACACGGTTCCTGCCATCATGAAATGATAAGGCAAAGCGGGACTCGTCAGTAAGCAATACTCTTGCCCACTGATCTCTGGTCCATGCTAAGTGACGCTGGGCCCAAGCCAAACGAGCAGCACGGTGAGCTGGTGTCAGGACAGGACGGACGGCTGGTCGTCTTGAGTGCAGGTGTGCCTCTCTCAACTGGTTCTGAATGGTCTGGTCACTGACAGTGG
This sequence comes from Conus betulinus, assembly GCA_016801955.1. Lineage (NCBI taxonomy): Eukaryota > Metazoa > Mollusca > Gastropoda > Neogastropoda > Conidae > Conus > Conus betulinus. The sequence goes on from JADBJO010010245.1 coordinate 86,939, forward strand.
CATTGCCGGCTGCTTGCAGCTGCCCCCTGAGTGTGTATCGGAAGTGGCCGTTCTCTGCCTCAGAGCTGACAGGACAACAAACCTGTCCTGCTGCCTGGGAGGTGGACCTTGGGCGTCCTGGACGTCTTCGTTCAGCAACACTTCCTGTCTGGTTGAAGCGGTCTCTCAAAGTCTGAATGACTGAATGGGCGACTGTCAGTCGACGACCAACCTCTCACCCCCACGCCCTCCTGAAGCCACGCAATTGCCCGCCCTTGGTCATCCTGACTCAGTCGTTGTCTCCGAGGCATGGTTGCAAAAGTGCCGTACACACAGGCATAAATGACCACCAGTCTCTCAAAACTGGCTGACCTGTGTTCAGATAAGACATGGGTTGCACGTGCATTGCAGTATTCCTGCAGTTCAGATGTGCTCTGTTGCACAGGCCTGTTTGATTTGCACCCTTTTTTTTTTCGTGCAGTATGTGCACATTTCAGTTCACCGCTGTGATGTGCATGACACAGACTGAGTTGATTTCTGATCAAATTCAAGTTGACTGATCAGGCATGCAACCAAATTCAGTAAGTTTGGGTGGGGGTGCAGTGCCGTGTTATTGGGAAAAACTAAAGTCAAACAAGGTACCCTAAAAAGTGATAGTGGCCTTTCAATTGTTTTGAGAAGATGTTAGATAATAAATGTAAAATTCTTCGCTAGCAGCATATGTACACCATCATAATTCATCTTGAAAACGGAACCATTCATATTTCTTGCCTAGAGGCCTTTCGTCCACTGATCAGTGGAACATGGCTTATTGTGTCGGTCTCCCTTTGGTATCCAATGGAGATATATCATAGTCTTTAACTCTGTGGTATTCTCACCACCATGGGGTTCAAAAACAGATTGCATTTTTGTTCCCAGGCAGCCAGTGAAGGGCAAAAATGAAATGAGAAGAAAGTAAAGGTGAGGAAATAAGTTGCTGGGATAAAGAGTAAGAAATAAAAGGAAAACATCATAAAGCTGATGCTTGTGGATCTTTCTAAGAATGCAAAGGAGATCAAAACGTTGAATAGCCATGCATTGCCAATCACATAAGTGCCATCAGCAGCTAAGAATTGTGCGCAACAGCTACTACGTGGGTCTTCTTAGAGATGCAATCTCCCACCGACCGACCAGGCAATCTGCCGAAGAAAAATTATAGTGGAAGAAAACAAGCACAGGCGGACAACACACTCCTTAATCACAAGAATGATCTTTCAAAGATAATTAAAAAAGGGGGAGTGGGGGAGGGGGATGACGGGGAGGGGGCTGGGGAGAAAGGAAATGGGAATGAAAAAGAGAATGCTAGAGCATGAATGTAAAATCCTTCACCAACAGCACCAGAGTCCATCCCGAAATCAGAACCATTCGTATTTCCTGCCCTATATAAACATTGACACTGAATATTTGTTAATCATAAATCAAATCATAATGCGATTCCAGCCATTTTAGAAGATCGCCTTCATTAGCTTTATGCCTTTTTTCAGCCAGTGTATTGAATGTATACATGAATGGGTTGATGGCAGAGTTCAAAGGTAAAACAAACACAGCAAGGGCCACATTCACTTCTCCAGGAATGGGAATACCACCCAATGCCAACATCCCACACAAACCAACAGGAAACCAGCACAGGAAGTCTGTCACGGCAACAGTGATCAACCTCCGAGCTATGGTCATGTCTCGTGACACTTTGGTAGAGTTCATTTTTATAGCATTGCTCTGCACGGACCAATAGATGAACGCCTGACCAGTAGAAATGAATAAAAACAACACAAAATTAATATGATCAAAACACCAATAGAATGAAATCTTCCTTTGAAATTTCGTCTCGTAACTGGCAAAGGGATGCACATTCCTGTCTGGCTGTAGAATTCCCAATCTGATGTCATTGGAAGTAAAGGCAACACGGCTAAACCAACCAACCAGCCAATTTAGCAGGCAAGCTACTGATGCTGATGTACTACCAAACCTCACAGAACTGAAAGGAAAGTGGATGACAATGAAACGATCGATTGTATAAACAAGATTATTAAAACTGACACTTCGCTTGACAGGAAAGATAAAAACCCAGCCGTCTTGCAGGTCAGACTATTTTTCCATGTGTCGTCATTGTAAAGATATTGTCCACGGAAACGTTCATCAGCCACCCCAATGGCAACAATGTAGACACCCATCAGAAAGTCTGCCATGGTGAGGTTGGTGACAAACACACTGAAGCCACTTGAAGACGTCATGCTCTTCACGAACAAACGCGCACAGCAACAGAAGACGTTACCAGTCAAAGACAGACAGGCAACCAGCCACAGAAACACTCTATACGTCCACGACTGTAGCAAATCTTCGCATGAAGAAATTTCATCTTGGGGAGCAAGACAGGATACACTATTCAAGGTATTAGGAAGCATTTCAGCGCAGCAGAATTTATAATTCTGTGTTGAAATAAAGCGTAACTTGGAAAGATGTTTAAATAAATCAGGAGGAAAGGTTTGTACAGGACTGTGATCCATGTAGAGCATATGTAACTGAGGTATGAAGTGAAATCCCACAGGGCTGATTGTGTGGATTGAAGTGAACGTTAAGTTCAGTTTCTGTGCGCGAGGAAACAGTGAGAGAAATGTGTGTGTCCAGCACAGTCAGTGTGGTGTGGGACAAATGCAGCTCAGTGAGAGCAGAGTGTTGGCCAACAGAGGGGAGATCAGTGCAGAGAGAGCCAACAAAGGGTTGTTGGAGAGGTACAGTGTATGTAGACTATCTAAACCCAGTACAGAAGTCATATTGACATAGTGCAGCTGGTTACCACTGAGATCTAGACACCTCACATTCACCAACTGGACTTTGGGCAAGGACGTCAAAGAACACTGTGCCAGGACCACAACAATGAGGAGGGTGTTGTTGCTCACATCATGCAGTGTCATTCCTGACCCTGTGGCATCCAGGTAGCGCAGCTGAGGAAAGAGAGGTGCAGAGAAAGGCTGAGGACACAGAAAGGTGCTACCCTGACAAAGACAATCTGTAGGACACATCACGCCGCAAAACAGTTCATCATCACACATCGGGCAGTGAGGCCAGTCATCACACATATAGTCACTGTGTAAACAGATTGTTGACAGTCTGCATCGAAAAAGGCCTGGACAACTTATTTCCTCGCAGCCCTCTTCGTCCAATTGATCAATGCAGTCGTGTAGTCCATTGCAGCGTGTGTAGACAGGCAGACAGTCATTGAAGTCACCAGGACAACGATAATGGGTGGTGGGACAAGACTCATTGGACTTCATTGGGGTAGAAACAAACTGCGCGATTCCATTAAAGTTAACAAGAACAGGAGATGGGAATGCTCGATGTGTGTACCCACCATGGACCCTGAAGTCATGACAGTTTTCTTCGTCCGACTCATCCCAGCAGTTGACCATGTCATCACATAACTTTTCAATAGGCACACATTCACCATTGCTACATCTAAACATCCTGGCACAAGCAGGGTGTTTACAAAATGACTCATCACTCTTATCATTACAATCACTAATGAAGTCACATATTACTGTGTACGATATCCGTGTGGAGTCATCATCACATGTAAAAGTGGCAACAGGGGAGAGACAGAGATCTGAGTGTTTCCATTTGCCCGTGAGGAGAAGTCTGCTAGAAAAAGTGCAAGGAGACGTCCGTTGCTGACCACAGATTTTGTAGCGGTCAGAGCCACACAGGAAAAATGCAAGCGTAACATGACCATCCGGGCACTCTGTCATATATTGCTGTCCTGTTGATGATAAAATGCATGACCGTTTATCAAGATTTTCCTTGAAAGATAATTCTTTGTCACTGTCTATTGTTTCTTAATTCACACACACTGTTCCATAATCAAAATCGTAATAACTTCTCAACACACAAATGTAAGCATCTGTTATTGGTTGAAAAGTCAAAGTGACAGAATTCTTCAAGCACATCCTTGACTGTAGATAGCTGTAATGGCGAAAACTCCAGGAATGATGCAAGATCATCTTGACGTGGTTAACTAGCGTATGTCTGTACATCTTTAGCAAAGAGGTATCTCTATAATACAAACCAGGCCAGAGATCCCGCAGCCAGTAAGGATGTAACTTTGCTTTTTGTCTAATTATACCGTACCAATTATGAGCACACAGTGGACAACTTTGTCGGCCTTGTATTGAATTACAATACTCGTTGGCCCTCTCATTGCGATCTGTTTTATCACTGACAAACCTACTGAAAGTGTGGACAAGTTTGTAGCAATGATCACACATTGCAATCAGTCCATTGCACTCAGGACTGCTGAAGGGACAGTCCCCTGTTTCATCCCGTCCATCTTCACACTCTGTCTTCAGGTTACAGTGCAGGTGGTGATGGAAGCTGGCGTAATGCTTCACGGAGCAGTTCCAGAGACCTTGGGCTGATTTTAGAGGTCGTTCACTCTCAGAAAAAAAAACGAGAAGAAAAGTTTAAAGTAATGCTTTATTTCAGCACAAATTTGGAATTTGAAGGCATGAAACAGTTGGGCAAAATCAGACATCCTGTGAAGCTTTCTGATCCACACCAAAGCTTTCTTTGTTTTGAACATTCTGTGAGTATCATTGCAGTAATAAGTGATAAAGTAACGATAGAGGGATAGATATGCCAGCCTGTGAGTTTGTTCCTTGATGCTGACCATGACTGTATTGTTGATAGGCACAAACACGTCTTTGATACTTCTTCTCAGGTAAGTATGATTTTGTCTGAAACTGACAAACCCAGACGACGGTGTGGACATCACAAGAAATAGAGGATCTGTGCATTAACATTTATGAAAAACAAACTCACATTGTATGATACCATAACATCGAACAAACTGACAAGGCACAGAACTTATAATTATCCATCTGTAAGCAAGTCAAGACAGAGGAAAAAAAAAAAGACTGAAACTCAAAGATCACGTCAGGTGGGACATCTCTGAACAAAGTCTTCATGGAGTCTGCTGTAAAGTGTTTATATGTCTCACATCGTGCAGATCCCAACATTCTAAAAGAATATGTCTCACTATGAGTGGGAACATGACATGTAATGCACCACGGAGCTTCTTCACCTTTTAAAAGGTAATAATGGGTGTAAAATGAGAGTAGCCTGTATGCAAACGGTACAAGACTGTTTCGTTTTCAAAACCCGCCTCGGGAACATGGTAAAAATTCTTTCAGGTTTGGACGTATTTTTGTACAATTTGTTAAGCGCGTGCGAGAGTTCCAAATTCTCTTGCGAGAGGTCTTTGACGTAAGTCTGTGTTTTGGGTTTCAGATCAGTGTGAGGGATAGACAACCTTTTCAACTTTTCCCTTGTGGCACTCTTGGCAAGTTGATCGACCACCACGTTGCCTCGAATGCCCACATGGCTGGGAACCCAATCAAAAACTATGTTGTATCCAACTGATTTCAGAAAGTTTAAGTTTGAAAACTTTTAGCAGTTGGGGGTGCTTGAGGTTTACGGCCGGCAATGGCCTCCAAAGGAGAAAGGGAGAATGATAAAATGAGAAAATCAGCATGTTTCGATCCACAGATCATAGTAAGAGCCAGCACCAAGGCTGTCAGCTCAGCAGTGTAGACGGTGGGACTGTGTTCGGTACAATACTGAGGGGAATCTACAGCACAAAACACAGCAGAGGCAAGTCCCCCCTCGGATTTGGAACCGTCAGTGCAAATTCTTCTGAAGGGATGGAAACTTTGAACACAGTTCAGCAAAAAAGGGACTTGTATGCAAAGGAACTAGTGGAATCTTTCCGGTACGAGGCTAAATCAAACCGGATCTCTGGAGTGAAGCAAGTCCATGGAGGATCATCAGGAAACTTGGATAAATAACAAACTACTCCAAGGTCTATATCTGCTTGGGGGAAAAATACGATTCCCAACGGTGGAATGGAACTTGTGCGGTCATCGAATTTCTTTTGGAACTTGGGGTCAAAAACACTGTCATATGCAGGGTTTTGAGGTCAAGATGGGAGACTCAGACAGTAGTTCAAGGCGAGTTCCAATCAACGATTTGAGAGGGATGGTTCTCCTGCCTCAGCATACAGGCTATAAATAGGAGTGGTGCGGAATGCACCAGACACAATTCAAACCCTTGATGATGGATAGGATCTAGACTTTTCAGGTAAGGTCTGGCCGCGCCGTACACTACACACCCATAGTCCGGTTTGGAGTGGAACAGAGCCCTATAAAGATGGAGGAGAGTTTTCTTGTCAGCGCCCCAATCTGTGTGTGCTACTATATATATATATATATATATATATATATATATATATATATATATATATAGAGAGAGAGAGAGAGAGAGAGAGAGAGAGAGAGAGAGAGAGAGAGAGAGAGAGAGACAGACAGACAGACAGAGAGACAGAGATGTACAGGCATAAAGTTGCAGACGTTAAAGATACCACGGAGTGGTCTTCTCTGGCAATGTGTAGTTTTGGTCATTGCATTTCGTCGTCTATAGTTTCAGTTCAGATCAGGACTGACAGTATTTTACTGTGAATTAAGAAAAGAATATGAACGAAATAAACTAATATACATTGTACATTCTCAAACGAAGTGGCTGCTGTAAGTCATAGCTTGGTATTAAAAACAAAACATTATGTAAGGTGATCAAGGCCTGTCTTTATAATTCATGACAAACGAGTGCCTCTGTTGTGTAACTACTGAATTTAAACACGTCTCTCTCTACTGATCTGGACCTATCTTTTCAATGGATTGCTAATGAAGTGCCTGCCTTGGGAAACAGCTAAATGTCAACCCTTTTCTGAAGTGCGTATCTTTTCGTACCGTCCGCCATATCCAAACCCTTTCCTGTGCATTGACCTGGACCTCTCTTTCTAACATGTTGCTGATGAAGTGACTTCTTTGTGTGACAGACGAAACTGTTTTTCTTTATGCTCATCCCGGCGTATCTTTGGAATACATTGTTAAGGATTTGGCTACTTTGTTTATCGGCTAGATTCTTAGCGTGCTGCTGTGAGCTGATTGTAACTTTTTTTTTTTCAATAACACACTGCTAACGAAGGGACCATTTTGTTTAACAGATACGTGGGAGGTTTCTCTTTTCAGAGCTCATCTTAACATATCTTGCTGATATATTCCAGAGGAAATAACAAAACTGTTTAACAGATTTTGAAATGACTATTCTCTGAGATGATCTACGCATAGTTTTATGACACATATTTCATACGGTGACTACTTTGTGTAATAACTAGGTGTAACACATTATTCTTTGAGCTGTTCTGAGTCTAAATTTCCAAAAAACTACTTTCGGTGCTGTCGACGCTATTAGACTGCATTTCAGACATGATCTGATAAAACATCATTCCATTTTCAAATCACATCGTATAATTTTCACGAGCACTTTTAATGCTCTTTGTAAGCTTTGCGCAAGCGCGCGCGCACACACACCCACAAATTCTCCCTCTCTCTAAGAAACTTACTGACACGCACGCGCGTGCGCGCGAGCGCCCGTATGCAAGCACGCACACGCACGCAAATGCATACACGCGCGTACACACACACACACACACACACACACACACACACACACACACACACGGATTCCTACGCCAATATGGCCGAAAGACAACAACTCCTAGTTGACTTCTCTGATGTTTTCAACCATTCTCTGGTCAAGATGAAATCTACAAGTAAGCGAAAGCTAGCTCCAGGTAAGCCATTTTCAAGGAATACACGGCAGACTAAGAAAATGCCTGGTGCCGAACTCTCACCAAAAGAAGCAACTTTTCATTGTGATCAGCGAGAGGAGCCTGCCCTGACAATACCAGCAACGGCAGAAAATTTTGAAGCATGTTGCTCTGCACTAAGCTTAACCCCTAAGTAGGTCTGGGTTTCCGTTCCCTTGGTTATGAAAATGATTCAGGGACTATCGGAAAAAAAAAACAGTTTTACTAAAAAAAAAGCTGTGCGGGACCAAAACGGCATTATTGAAAACATGGAGCTACCCACAGCAGTGTACACATCTGGTTAGGTCCGCCATCTTGGTTTTTTGTCTGCCGCTGATGGTCAAAACATGGATGACGAAAGTGTTCCTGTAAACCTTGTCGTCTGGCAACACTTGAATTTAGACTCACATCATACACTCACATCATATACTGAAACCGTTACTCCAAGCATAATGACAAATGTGACTGTAGGTGATTGATTGTCCACACAACAAACCAACAGAGCTTTGTGCTGAAACGAAGGACGCAAAATCTTGCCCTCAAAGTAGTAGGAAGCGATGCCAAAATACTTCATTAGAATAGCTCTACTGGGACAATTTAGTACGCGGTCATTGTTGAGACAAAATGTGTTAAGATGCAGTTAAGCACTCAAATAGACAGGCTGTGACTGTACAAGTTTCGGTTTAACTCAACAGTCGGACACTGTATGCAGACGACAAAATCGAAAACACGCAAACGGAAGTGCAGACGAAAAACCAAGATGGCGGACCTAACCGGATGTGTACACTGCTGTGCGTAGCTCCAACCTTATTGAAAGTCTAGTCAAGGCAAGCGTTTCCACAGCAACCAAAGAAATTCAAACTGATTCTGACTTTACCTTGCAAACGGTCACACCAACATACGCTGACATACTGACAATAGGATCAGAAAGTAGCCAAGAGGAAAATAAATACACAAAGAGCAAAAAGGTGGCACAAAAGAGGCCAGGCCTAACACAAAAACTCCAGTCAGAAAAGAACACAGAAAAAACTGACGTCATCAAAGAACATGACGACAAAGAAGTAGACGTCAAACTCAAACCCAAGGTTAAATTACGTCTGGAAAATTCGACGACACTCCCCATGTTCTTTTATTGGGAGATTCCATCATGTCCAAAGTTGATGGGAGACGCTTGGGAATGCTGAACCTTTTAAGTTACCTAGATTTCGTGGTTTTTATTATCCACCTTTATATGACTGCAGTGTGTCAACTAAACGGGTTCAAAGTGCAGTTTATGTCAGATCAGACTTAAATTACAGTCCTCTAAAGTTATTATTCAATCATTCAACTAATTTTTTGAAAACGTTTTTACTACTTCCATATCATTAAAGGTGAACAAAGATTTCAGTATCAACATACTTTCTGTTTACTATCCAAATGGGCCAAATGGGCTGGCAATACAGATTAGACAAAAAATCTTCCTAATATAAATAAGAAATGGATAATTTTGGATGATTTCAATGCGCATTCTCCATTTTGGGAGCCTGATTGCTCTGTTAGATATTTCAATCGATTTGTTGAAAATATTGTTGATTCTAATTTAGTATTAATGAATGACGGCAGCATAACAAGCGTGCCTGATATATCAACGCATAGACCAACCTCCATCAATCTGATATTAATTTCTCCTGATTTGGCATCCACGGTACTTGGACAACAGAAGATGATTCGTCAGGGAGTGATCATTTTCCTATTGTTGTGAAAATGAAAGATCAAATAGTTGACGAAGAAGCAGAAGTTGAAGATAAAATACCAAAGTTTTTTTAAATATAATAATGCAGATTGGAGTTTATATGAGTCAACCCTTCTATCTATAGATCGCAGCATTATTGAACACGAAGATATTGAAGTGTTTTATAACAACTTTAGAAAAGCTTTTATATCTGCAGCCAAAAGTACAAATCTTCTATAGATAACAAATATCGAGGAAATAGTTGGTGGAATGAAGAATGTGCAGAAGCCGTATCTAATGAAAACAAACCATACAAAACATGGCTCAAAGATAGAACCGATGAAAACTTTAATCAAATGAAACATGCAAAAAGCCACAGTAACAGGGTTGTTGCAAAAGCAAAACGTCTCTATTTCAATCATTTTTGTCATTCAGAAATATCTTCATCGAGGACATGCACAGAGTATGGAAAAAGGTAAAGGAATTAAGAAACAAGTATAATCTACCTTCATATCCTATTAAATTAGAAAAAAAAAACCTATTCCAACATCATCAGAGAAAGCTGAAGCAATTGTACAAGCTTTTTCAAAAATTAACTCATCAACTAGACTACATACAGATACCAAAAGTTACAGAGAACTAGAAGAGAAAAAAAGGATAATTATTGTGACCCCACACCGGTTCCAAACCGTTACTTAAATGCATCTGTAACATTTGAAGAATTTAAAGAAGCACTAATGTCATTCTTCTCGAATAAGACAAGCTGTTGGATTAGTTCGAATTTTTTTTATCAGTTGTTATGCCACTTATGCCACTAACTTTGTGCTGGAAGCAGTTGCTTCACTCGTTTTACCAAAAATGTTGGTTAAATGGAACTCCTCCTACTTTCTGGAAGAGGATAGTTGTAATACCAGTTCCAAAAAACAGGTAAACCTAGGTCTGTAATTGATAGTTATCAACCAATAGCATTAACATCTCAAGTTGGAAAAATATTATAACATATAGTTGAAAAACGCATTTTACATTCTAGCGAAAAGAATAACATAATTCCCAACAATCAAGCAGGTTTCAGAAAAGGTAGAAGTACAATCGATCACCTTGTAAAACTTGCAAGTGATTTTTAAAAAACAAATTGTTCGTAGAAAAAGTACACTTGCTACTTTCTTTGACATCAGAAAAGCATATGATAGTATGTGCATTCTCGTTTACTTTATAAGTTGACAAATATTGGGATTAATAGTGCAATGCATCAGTTCATAAAATCTTTCTTATCTGAGAGATCAGTTTGCACTAGGGTTGGTAAATGTTACTCTTCATTTAAGATATTGACATTGGCATCCCTCAGGGCTCCATTATTGCAACTATTCTATTTACAATTCTCATTCACGATCTTCCTAAAATGCTATCTAAAAATATGCATGTAGTGCAATATGCCGATGATATTGCAATGTGGATGAATATAACATTAAAAAAGAGGCAAATACGAGAACCATTTTATATATACAAAAACTATATCAAATTGAAATTGACAAACTAAATAAATATATGAACGAAAATGGACTAGAACTATCAGGAGAAAAGGCACAATTAATGTTATTTAACAATGGTAAAAATCTAAAAGTTTTGCCTCAACTTGTGCTAGAAAATAAAACTCTTCAATATTCCAAAAATGTTCAATTTTCAGTTGTTTATTTCACTCCCAAAATTAAAACTGGAGATTCCATATTGAGTATCTTATTAACAATGCCAGACAAAGGCTATCTTTACTAAAAAAAAATAATAATCAGTGCACAATGGTGGGGTCAAGATACCCAAACTCTTGTACATCTTTCTATTAGTCTGGTTCGTTCAAAATTGACTTACAGACAGGAAGTATACTTTTCAGCTCTTAAAACATTACTTAAGCGGTTAAAAAGTATAGACAGTAAAGCTATTAAAGTGACCGTTGATGTTCCAGTGCATTCTAATACTTTTAAAACATATAAAGATGCTAATCTCTTGTCACTTGATGATCAACGCAAACTAGCAACAGCCAAACATGTAACCAGAAGTCTTTAGGTATTTAGTAATAAATGAAATATTTCTTGATTCCAAATCAGATTTTCCTATAAGCGCACAAAATATTTCTTACCTGCGGCCCATTCGAAATCATACTGATGATTTATTTAGAAAATGTGAAAAATCGATGTTGCATCCATTTCAAAACTCCAAATCAGCCCACAGCTCCTCAATGGGAGCATATTTCTCCAAAGTTTGATATAGGTTATACTATATTCTAAAAAGAAGACAATATTAATTTGACATCAGTAGAAGCAAAAGAACATCTTGATAACACATTTCCACATCATCTCTTAAATCTACACAGATGGTCCAGTTTTAGAATCTTATACAGGAGCTGGATTTGTAATTCCCGATTTAAAAGCAAAGAAATCATTTTGTTTAGGAAAGAACTTTTCAGTTTTCACTGCTGAACTATATACAATCCTCATGGCCTTATCTTGGATATCTGACCTTAATGTGGCAATTCACAGCATTCTAATCTGTGTTGACTCTCTAAATCTGTTCTTTATAGCTTACGAAATTGGGATGCAAATGTAAGGGAAGACTTACTTTTTTATATAAATTTACAATACAATCCGTTATGAAGAAAGGAACTTTTGCAGAGTTTTGCTGGATCCCATCTCATTGTGGTATCTATGGAAATGAAATAGCTGATAAATTAGCAAAAGAGGGTGCTCTTAGAAAAATCCAGATAGTAGATTAAAATTGGATAAACGTGAAATCAGTTCTCTATTAGAAAATTGTATGAACAATGAAAAACTTAACGAAAGTCTTATTACGTCAAAGATAATTGTCCAGTATAATTTATAAAATCCGTTTCAACTCGTGAAAAACCAAATTTTCTAAGGATGTAGATTGCGCTTGTGGTCTCCCATTATCTATTCAACATATCCTTTTTTGAGTGTCCAGTTCTAACATCTTTATATGATTATCTGAGGATAGATATTGCTTCCATAGGGGCTTTACAAAAAAATACTCTACAGCCCCAAAATGATTTATTTAGCAAAGGCTATATCGATTTTGTTATCATTCATTCGTTGTAATTTTCATAATTATTGTTTCGGTCGTTAATAGGCAAACTTTCATGCATTGGGGGTCCGCGCGCACACACACACACTCACTCACACACACTCATATAAGCACTTAAACACACACACACACACACACACACACACACACACACACACACACACATATATATATATATATATATATATATATTCAATTATAAAACAAAGCTTGGTCTTATGCCTTAGATTGTAGAAAGTGGGGGTGATAAGCATTCATATCTGTGGTGTGTTTGTTGAGGTTTCAAAAAACCACCAACCAAAGGTGTCACCTAAGAAGCAAAAGAAAATCATAAAAGAGCAAAACAAGCTACATTTTCTTGTGAAAAGTAGAGAAATATAAAAAGAGACTATAAGCTTGCTGGAGATTCATTTTGAGAAGCATTATTATTCCCCATTCACCCACCCAAGCACATACTGCTAGTTAGGCAGAATGATCTACCACTACAGATATGAATGCTTATCACCCCCTATTTCTACAATCTAAGACATAAGAGCAAGCTTAATATTTCTTGCAGTCGTTGCAACACTAAGCTGTTCTGTAAGCTGCTGGAGTGGTGCTCGGTACTTATCCTTGGAATTTATTAGTTTATTATAATTTAGTCCCTTGCGGATTCATTCCAAGAACTGCCCTCAGCACTTGTGTCTCAAGAGGTTATCTTTTTATATTTTCTACTTTTCACAAGAAAATGTAGCTTGTTTTGCTCTTTTATGATTTTCTTTTGCTTCTTAGGTGACACCTTTTGGTGGTTTTTTGAAAACTCAACAAACACACTATGGTATTGCACACCAGCCTTTTTTCTGGATAGCATTCTTCTTAAAATCGAAAAGGCAGAGGAGTCAAATTACCACTTTCCGTGGTCACTGAGGAGAAACAATCAGGTTTCGAAATACCGGTATCTGACCAGGAGTTATATGGTGAGCTTCCTCCCCATTGGAGTTTGTCTCTCTCCCTTTGGAGACTATAAGCTTGCTGAAGGTTCATTTTCAGAAGAATTTATTATTCCCCATTCACCCATCCAAGCACATAGTGTTAGTTAGGTAGAATGATCTACCACTACAGATATGAATGCTTATCACCCCCCTATTTCTACAATATAAGACATAAGAGCAAACTTTGTTTATAATTCATATATTTCTTGCAGTCATTGCAACACCAAGCCGCTCTGTAAGTTGCTAAGTCTAATATCACCATCGTTGTGAACAGACTCTAAATTAAATCAATCAAAACACACACACACACACACACACACACACACACACGTAGTTAGATATACAGATAGATGGATAGACAGACAGACATAGATGATAGATGGATAGGTAGATAAACGTGTGTGTAGGTTTACGTGCGCAGGCGCGTGTGTGTGTGTGTGTGTGTGTGTGTGTGTGTGTAAGATAAGATAATGTTGCTTGTAGCCCAGCCAACCGCAAAGGGCCACATCAGGGCTGTCACCACGTTAAAATCAACTCACAAGTCAGTCATTTACACACATTCTTTAAAATACATCGAAGAACTCAACCAAAAGTTTGTTAAA